>PNEQ01058147.1:0-63058 GCA_003012365.1 Medauroidea extradentata | reverse complement strand
CTGCCCGAGGCTGTAGACTCCAGCCCCGTGTCTGTTTGGCTCCTGCATTTTACTACAGGTTTCCTATTGGCCTGGCTGCCGACTAGCAGAGCAGCTGCCTCACGCTGATTGGCAGTAGGTGTTTCCGCCATGTTGCTGGCCAGGGAAGCCATTTTGCTGGCGTGTGTGACTGAGTTCGCCTTCCTGCCGACTATTTCACATCTGTATTTCTAAATATTCTGTGTCACAGACGTGTGCTGTTGCAAGAAAGTTTTTGTAATTGGCTCAGTCAAATGAGATACGGCTCTTCACACAGACACGCTGCCAATAACCATGAAGCATAATTGCAGATGTGCACGTAAGGCACTGAAACAAACTAGGGCAAAATTCTTTTCGCGAAAAAACAGGAATCCCTACCTATCGCACTTTAAACAGTCAAATACGTAAATGACATCACACAAGGGTCGTTGGCCAATGGTACAGTCCGTTCGGGATAAAGTGAGCACTAATAATTTAACATTTGAAAAATATTACTAGCCTTTACTGCATTTAATTCTTTCTGCTTATATGGTTGGCATCGATTAACTGAACACAGTTTCGTGTATTTTCCTATTTAAATACGACAATACTTAAATAAAATCAACTGAAATTTACGTATTTGTATTTCATGTCATTAATAAACACCTTTTTATCAAACCATTTAAAGTTCCTACGGAATACATAATTTAACTTATACGCGCAAACATCAAGTGACGTGTCCAGAGAGGTTAGATACGAACTGGACGAAAATATAAATTTAGCAGGGCTTTTTTAAGTGCTAACTTTGTTCCGAACCACCTATATCATGGATTGTGTTCAAGACTGTGCAAGTCAATGAATATAGACTATTCCGAAGTTATAACGTCATTTTCGCATGTCCCTACAGATAGGTAAGGACAGGAAGTTGAGAAAATATTTTTTCACCCGCTTTTTTCAGTACCTTACGTGCGCACCTGCAATTCTGCTTCATGGTTATTGACAGCGTGTCTGCGTGAAGAGCCGTACCTCGTTTGACTGAGCCAATTACAAAAACTTTCCTGCAACACCACACGTCTGTGATTTGCCGGTAGAATCCCAAGACTCGTGACAGTTAAAATATCCAATCGCTGACCACGAAGCAGAACTGCGTGTTGTGTCGCAGTTATCCTTGTACTGATTGGCACAGGAAAACGAATAACAACTCTGCACAAAAACACTTTGCCAACAACCATGAAGCACAGCTCCAGGTGTGCACGTAAGGCACTGAAGCAAAATGGGGCAACAATCTTTTTCGCGATAGCGTCCAGTCCCTATTTCGCGTATTAATATGGTAGCAGCTTAGACTTTTCAGTCCTATGCACACTGGCTACAGTCGAATATTCATTGGCTTCTAACCGTACAATCAGGTACCACATATGTTCGCAACTGGTTTGCAGTCGTTAAATGTGTATCAGAACAACTATCGTCCGGTCACAGTAATGACAGTGAAGTATATATCATTGACGTTCAACCTGACCTAGAATCAACACGCGAAATACTTGTGCTTGTACTTCTAGGTAAGGAATGCTGATTATCGCGGAAAGAGTTTTGCCCCACTTCGTTTCAGTGCCTAACTACACGTCTGCAGCTTTGCTTCAAGGATCAGTGATTGGTCGTTTTAACTCTCACGAGACATGGGGGTCTACCCGCAAATCATAGACGTGTGGTGTTGCAGTATCCTGACTGTGATTGGCTCTGTGAGATGAGAGTAGTCTCTTCATAAAGGCACAGAACTTAGGTGTGCACGTAAGGCACTGAACAAAATGTTACATACATATTTTCACCAAGAATCATTGCCTCTACTCATCTATTTTTTTTTTTTAGAAAGAAACGTGACTATAGGCCATATCGGATAAAGTGAGCACTCAAGAAAGCCTTGCTAAAGTTCTATTTTCGGTCAATTCGTATCTTTCGGCGCGTAAAAGCTAACGTTGGGAAATATCTAACCACTATGGACACGTCACTTGGCGTTTACGCGTTTAAGATAAAATGTTCAGTCAGTATGAATCGATACAGTTTGATAAGAAAAAGTTTTTTAATTGTATAAATTACGATTATGCCGATTTTTTTCAGTATAGTTTAATTTAAATAGCAAAACATACGGAACTATATTGCGTAATTTCGGTGCTAGCCATACAGTCAGTAAGGCAACTTTAGTTAATGTTGATTGTTGAATTATATGCAGTAACGGCTGGTGATATTTTTCAATGGCTAAAATTATAGTGCTCACTTTATCCCGAACGACCTCTATATACATAGTTAGTGCAAATACGGAAACTTCGCGGGCTCAACTACCAGCTAGCTTGACTCCACACACAGAGTTGTTTTACATTCTGTGAGTGAGTGAAGAGATTTTGGTCCACGCTTAACATCGAGGTCTTTAGCGCTGGTGGGGGTGACATGATGTGAGTATGGAGCAGCGCCGGAATGAATAGGTGGGGGAAACGGGAGATCCCCGAGAAAACCCGCCGACTAGCGGCATCGTCCGGCACGATTCTCACATGCTACTCCGCCGGGAATCGAGCCCGGATCGCCTTGGTGGGAGGCAAGGAGTATGACCCCTCGGCCACTGCGGCCGTGTACACTCTGTCTTCAGCTACTAGTCTATTGACTGCTGCTGCACTGAGTGGACAGTTGTACATGTGACAAGGTAGCGTGGCAGTCAGTGAGTGTTTTCATGTAGCTCTGCTATTGGTTCACGCTCCTCAAGGAAGTGTTTACGTAACAGTGACCCAACCGCGAAAGTAACTGATGTATACAGGTGCTTGAAATCTAACGTCATCTCAAATAAATTCTCGAAATTTTGGAGTCTCTATTAGTAGAGACGGGAAAAATTTGCGAATTCACTGACCTGTACATTCGTCTCCAGAATATATGTGTATTCAAACAAACAACAGCTATTCATTAGCTGCTCGCTGATATAGTGGTTTGGGTCACGTTAAAGTATATTTTTACTATGACTTCCAGGGAATATGTGAAGGGCTAACTGTGAAAGTGGTATGAAGTTATAGTTGTTGGAATTCTAGCTTGCGTGTAAAAGTAAATGCGAGTTTTTCAAGTCCCTTTCTGTTAGTAAGGTTCCTTCTGCTTTACTTCAGTTCTATGAAATATATTACCCAGAAACGAAAACCAACTGACTTTCAGAAATGTAATAATTCACACTGAATAACAGTATCACGGGCTACGTTAAGACATATACAAAAATCCTCAGTGACATTTTTGTGTATAAAAAAAAAAAATTGCCAATTTTTTGTTTCAAATTCAGCAATTTTTTAAAATACAAAATTTATTCAATCGCGATTTTCATACATACCATGATGTAGCCCGTTACAGTGTTATTTAATGTGAATTATTTCATTTCTGTAAGTCCGTTGGTTTTGTTGGTTGGTTTTTGTGTGTTTAACAGTTTTATGCAAATTTGGAATTTAACATGCCACTGTACAAAAACTATGAAGGCTAGAAAATTTTCATTACTGTAAAAAATATGAGACAACCCATATCTTGTATAAATATAAAAAAAAAATTAAACCATTCAAATTCGATGTGAACTCCCCCCTTAAGACCTCGTATTAAAAGTGTCGTAACACACCCTCACCTCTCACCAAACGTCCATATTTCCGAATTTCGATGTAGTAAGTGAATGGTGTATGCAGAAGACATCCAAGCTACAGAAGTAAAGAACAAGGTAAAAACCAAACTCCAGTACGATTATTCATTAAAACGTACAGTAGTTACACAAACACAAATGAAACACAGGTAGGGAATTTGAAAAATAAAAAATAAAAAAAAATGAAGTTATTAACAATTTCTAATGTTCAGTTTTATCAAATGTGGGATGGGTTCTTTCTGAATAACATTATTGAAATGCACCTAAGGCTGCGCTAAATTATTCTGACGAAGTTTTAGTTCTTAACTTTTCTTTCCCTCATTATTTGAAGATTCTTGGTGTACATACTTTTGACCAACATACGTACTTCGTGATGCAAATAATCGGCTGAGTACTCTTACATGAACCCTGCTCCTCTGTGGCGGGGTTATGCCGACGGGGCGACGACCCCCCGCGAAGGTTGCGCAACGCGGCGCGACAGACCGGCCTCAGCTACGAGTCACGACACCACAGCGACGTGTTACGTCTGTGCTGCGGCCTGCCGCTATTTCCTGGCTGTGCAGCACTGTGCTGACACCCTGATTCATGTCACTGCTCGTCGTGTGTCCCAATACTCGCTTCCCGGCTTCACAAACGTCAATTATTAGCTAAGACAGGGCGGCCAACTTTTTCGGAGCTGTGGCCAGAAAACGTCGATTCGAATCATGTCACGGGCAATAGTAGGTAACTTTAACTTTGTCTAACTATTATTGAGATCAAAATTTGAACTTCAGTCCTTACGTCAGCGCACGAACTCCGCCCCGCACCATACAGCCAGTCCATGTAAAAATCTGTGTAATGTAAGTGGGTTTTATGCCTCGTCGACGGTGAGGTAGTTAAAGACGGTTACACACAAATTAGTACATTGACAGGAGCTGGGAGAGCAGTCGTCCGTGGCCGTTGTTAAGAGGGCGTGGTACATAATTCAACGCTAAAAGCATTAATCTATAACTGTAGGTTTCTTGAAGCCAATTTGCGAAAGTTAAACAATAGCAATCCTAGACAATAATTTTAGACAACGTTTTAAACAAAATTGTTTCCAGTGTTACGAACTTCTGAGGCACAATCTCTGACGCCGGAACCTGGTTCATTTAACTGCGGCGCAAGAGATCACGCGTAACGAATTAGTAATTCTGGATAAATATTTACTCATAAAGTTGGCAAATACCATTATACAGGGTTGTCATTGAGTATTTTATCCATATTGACTTCGCAAAAAGCGTAGAAATAAATTGATGTTTTCAGCGTTTATTTATCTACCACGCACACTTAAGTAAACAAACCAGTTAGAAAAGGTACATTACCAAATATGAAATACTTTTTTTATGCTGTGTTAAATGATTTAAATATGTAGGGCAAATGGCTTAACTCTCGACGGGCCATTCCAAATGCCTTGGTGGGCCAGTGTTTGGTCCACGGGCATAGGGTTGGCCGTGAGTGAGTGAGCGAGAGATCTTTAGCGCTGGTGAGGGGTGACATGAGGTGAGTATGGAGCAGCACAGAAATGAAGGGATGGGGGAAACGGGATATCCCCAAGAAAACCCGCCGATCAACGGCATCGTACGGCACGATTCTCACATGCAAAAATCCAGGGACCGACCCCACCGGGAATCGAACCCGAATTACTTTTGTGGGAGGTGAATAGTATTGGCCGTCCCTGGACTCTAAAACGAGGAAACCGTTGATCGCTTGTAGAGGCGACGCGGAACTCGTCGAACGTTTCTGTGCAGCCCTAATAGCTTCCTTGCTTCCGTACCTCAAAAGCGGAAAATTACATCCCGTATTTTAGTCCTCTTAAGGCGTTCCTCTTTATGGCACTTGAACTGAGCTGCAGCGTGGTCAGAGAAAGTAGTTTATTTTTTGAAGTCAGAAATCTATGCTGTATATATTAACTGCATAGTAGAAAATCCATTCCACACGATAACGAAATTATACTTTTTGAACTCTATGCGTTATATAATTTCGCTAACAGTATACTTCAAGGGAATTTCTTTTTTTAAGTTCATAAATAGTCGAAATTTTATAACATTTTGGTTTGAAAGCATTAGGATGCAAAAAAAAACAAATTTAAGTAATGGTTTTACCAATATCCGCTCCCTTTTTAAATTAATAATAATAATAATAATATTCGAAAAAAACAGTTAATATGGGAACCTGTTACCTTAGGTGGCGCTTTCTGGCATGAGCTTCTTTCTGCATTGAGGAGAGTATAATTATTGCTATAAGAAAAAAAAAGTCAGATCAAATTTTTTTATCAACGTTTTCAACTGTTTTTTTTTTTTTGTAATTAAATAAATATACTAATTCGTCAATAGTATCTAGAGTAGTTTGAAAACAACTCAAAAGATTTTTTTTAACGAAGTGGGCCTCGCCGAGGTGAACAAAAAAAGTCACGGATGTCAGTATGTAGGTTCGACATGTACTGAGCCACATATAATATAATTTAACACCTATATTCCAATATTTGCTCGCGCCGAAGTTCCGAAGAAAGCACCGTCCGGGTGGACGTATTTAGCACGTTCGAGGCCTATACTCTATCCATTCTAAGGTTGCAGCTAATTCATTCAAGAGAATGACAGCAAAATTTTTACACAACATACATTTAAAATGAAATATTGAAAAATACACGGTAACTGTGTAACGGCACAATCACAACGTGAGGAATCAAGATGTAATTTAATTGCTTTGATTTATTTCGTTAGCAATTTTTATTTCTGCAGCAACCTTAGAGTGGACAGAGTATAGAAGTTTAGAAGCAGTAAGGACGAGACAGTATGCGCATCACGTCTCCTAGTAGCCTCTAGGCGTAAGTCACTAACTGGCTTGCAGTCTTCTCGCCGACAACGCGCCTTTATGAGGCTTTCAGTGGCGACCCTGCCATTTTATGACGTGTTATTACCGATAAAGGTATTTTAAAATATTTTACGGCAAGATTTGCTGTAGATACTTAAAAAATACCGCAAAGACTCCCATTTTCCCAATTTTCGGTCGCTGTATAACATGCTTAGAAACTAGTGGCGAACCTGAAATGAATATACACACGTATAACGTTCTTTATATGCTAATACTAAGCAGACATTACTCGTGTATGATGAGCAGTTTTCGAGTAATCTGCTAACGGCCGAAGTTCTGCACTGTACCTGTACACATACCAACTGTTGTCGAATTCGTACGAGTTGCCTCGTGCGATATTTTCATCTAATAAGTTAATTTTATAACCTGCGTTTTTTTTTCTACAAATTGAACAGTTTCCATGTACGTACACCTCTGCGGTCGAATGTTTCAGAGTCGCAGAAAACACACACACAAAAAAAAATTACAAAAAATTTTCAAATATTAGCTGTTATATCGTACATGCACTTCAAAAAACGAATATAGTAGTATCCAGAAAGACGAGAAACAATCAAAAGTAGAAAAAAAATCTGGTGAGCTTTCTACAACTTCGCAACTTTACCTGAATCCCAAGAATTATTCTAGGTATAATTTTTGTTCATGATGACACGTGAAGTGTCTAAATTTAACGATTTCAGGAACTTGTGCAAAATAACCTACCTACATATGTAAACTCATGTCGTTATGAAATTTTATAAATGTTGCGAGTTTCTCAACGAAAACAACAATATAATAATCGTGACAGTGTCTCCACGTTTTAGAAACAAATGTTGCAAAAATAATTTAAAATATTTCCGCATTTAAGAAAAGCAAAAATGTTTACACGAAAGGTATTATAAATTTAAATAAGTAGCCTATGATGAACTTGAAGGTATCTATCAGCCCTGCGTTAGATTTTTTTTACTATGAATAAACTCCAAAATATTTTTTTAACTTTGTCGTGTCATTATGCAATATCTATAAAAGTGAACATTTTTATTCTACCCGTAGGAATTATTTGGTAAAAATTAAAATAAAATTTATTGCCGAACATCATTAAGGCGGACGTCCACCAGAAGCCTTTTTCATGCGTCTAAGGATAGGAAGTATGAGTCAATATGGCCGACACTGTCACGTGGGGCAAACAGCCCATCGAATCTACGCGCAGTGTAATTAACTTGCATGCTAACTTTCCGTATTACTGGTTTCCTACGAGACTATTTTGACTTTGTCCAGAATGTATTTTCTTTTCTTGGATAAACATATCGGAAACGCGTATTTGATTATTTCGCCAAATATCTCGTATTTCAAACACGACAGAGTGAATTTCAAGCGCCAGATTTATGGTAATTCAAGTAGAGTTTTGTGTCAAGGCTGAATTTCAATTGTGGATTATTTGTATTGTAGCAAAGAACGTGTATTTATACTGCTTATTTATAAAATTCACGTCATCGAAGTAGATATCTGTTTGATCTCATTAATGTTTGAAATTAGAATTAGGAAATATCCTATCACTTGACCTTCACGAAACGTGTGCCGAATACATTACCGCAACGAAAAACATTTATAGTAAAACTGGTTAATGAAGATAATTGAATATTTTTGATTACATGCAATTTTCCTGTCCAGCGCGTATTCGGCGAATTATCGCTAGCCCTGCAGCGTATAATGTTTCCCACGACCGTACACCAGTGAAAAATAAAAACATTCGTTGAAATCGTTTCAGCAATAGCGGAGTGGTTGGCTACGTTGTTCAGTGGAAGGATCTTCCACATATATATACACACGCATTGCCAGACAGCATGATTTAGCGGATTGACTGCAGCCTAGAGTTGACAAAATATTGAGACTGTTATCACTAGGGACGGGAATTTTTGGCGAAAAAAATATTGCCTCACTTTTTTTAGTGCCTTATGTGCACACCTGCAGCTCAACTTCATGGCTATATTGACAGAGTGTTTTTGTGCAGAGTCGTTATTCATTAGACTTAGCCACTCAATACACGGATAACTGCCACACATCACGTCTGTGATTTGCGGGTTTAACCTACACACGCTACAGCATCCAATCACTGACCACATAGCAGCACTCTAAAAAAAATTTGTAAAATTTACAAGGGTATTCCTTGTACTTTTACAAGTCCTTGTAAAAGCACAAAGTATATCCTTGTAAAATCATTAGTTCATGAAGTTACAAGTGTAAACTTTGTAATAATACAAAAGAATTCCTTGTACCTATACCGACAGTTCCTGCACTGTAAATTGGCAAGGCACTTACTTCTTCGTAGTTGTACAAACTTTTGTAAATGTTGAAAATATTCCTTGTAAAATTATTAGTTTATAACGTTTAAAGGGTTTTGTTTGCTGCAAAATACCTTAAAAAATGTGTAGCCTACAAAAATCGTAAGTTCGCCGGAAATTACTTATGCAAAGACCACAACCTATGAAAAGTATTTTCTGGAATAAAGTGAATATTTGTATTAATTGCGTGCTTTAAAAGGAAGAATTATTACTGAACTTTACATTGAATGCGTACAAATAAATAAAGCGTAATTAGTATCTAAGTCACTGTGTTCTAGGGGTAAGATACGAGGATTCTAAGCGTGGGGAGAGTGGTTCGTAACTTAGCACCTCTGAAGATTTTTTTTTTATTTTTTCTAAACAATCTCTTTTTTACGTCCTTTATTCAAAAGTTATTTGATAAATAAGTTCAGTGTTATTTATGAAGTACAATGAACATTTAAATTTATTTTTTTCCTTGTTGACAGTGAAGCTACTAGGCTAGTCCTTGTAATTTTACAAACATATAATTTGTATTTATTTACAAGGATAACCATTGTAGTTTTACAAGGAATTTCTTTGGCAATTGGGTTTCCAAGGCTTTTCTTTGTAAAAGTACAATTTTTTTTTACAGTGAGAGATGCAGGTGCGCACGTAAGGCACTAAAACAAAGTGGTGCAAACATTTTTTCGCGAAATTTCCTGTCTCTAGTTTTCTACATGTTAATGCGTGCCTTAAGAGTCAGTGGGCCTGCCGCGTGAAATTTACTGTAGCGTGATACGGAATATATTTTTTCTTGTATAACTATTGAAAATGTTTCAAATGTGTTTACATACGAAAATACTACATACTTCAAAATGTGTCCCTGTGGTTTTTTAAATTCTGTCCGCAGTTAAAAACATTATTACCAAGCGTTGCTTTAGCTGTGAAAATATCAACCGTAATTGTAAAACAGTAACATAGAAACCTGCGTTGGACTATACCGCATACTTTCCACAAATAAATTAAATACTTTCCACAAATAAATTAACAGGGTCATCACTAACTCCCGTTGGAAAACACATTCTACGAAAACACTGCACGCTAGTTTAGTACTTCGCACCTAAAGGCGATGGTATGTTTGACGAACGTGTTATATTTGACTTATCGCCTACCCCGCTCCCGTGCCTAAAACGTTAAAAAAAGTTATGGTCTACTAACTCTTAAGACCGCACATATAGAAATCCGAAGTGTTTTGTTTAGCATACACCATTGATAGCGAATGCTGAACCGCGAGAAAAACCAAAGTTGTATAAAAGGAATACGCACGAGAAAATAAGCAGAAAGTAAAAACTAAGCCAGAAATGGGTGTAGTCAACAAACATCCAAACAATTCTGAAACAGGAATGTAGTCGGTATAAAATGTAAACAGAAAAACGAGGAAAAAGAAATCTAAACAGATAAGGGTCAAATAAGGTACTAGATAATAGCGACAATGACGGACAAAGGCAACTAGAACTTCACAAATGAACACAACGACTGAAGGTCCCGCGATGGCCGAGGGGTCAGACCTCTCGCCTCCCACCAAGGGGATCCGGGTTCGATTCCCGGCGGGGTCGGTCCCCGGATTTTCGCATGTGGGAATCGTGCCGGACAATGCCGCTCGTCGGAGGGTGTTATCGGGGATCTTCCGTTTCCCCCGCTGCTCCATACTCACATTATATCACCCCTCACCAGCACTAAAGACCTCGATGTTAAGCGTTGACCAAAACCTCTTCACTCACTCACAACGTCTGAAACGGTACCGTAAACCGGGGTTACTTTGACGCTTTTCGGGGTTACTTTCACACTTTAACATATTAGTTTTTGGGTTTTCTGGTAAATAACAGATAATCTGAGCCGAGTATTTTAAATAATTCCTTTTATCCTTATAGCTAATGCTTGAAACTTTCGTCAATAAATAACATAAAAACCAAAATTTTTTGTTGTCAAAGTTACCCGCAATGTCAAAGTAACCCCGGTTTACGGTAGTGAACAAGATTCATCTTGCGAAAGAGACTCGGACGTACAGAATTAGAATTTTGAAATCTGACATGTGGCCAAAAGAAAACGCGAATTTTGCGGGTCCTTGGTTATTACATATAAACACCTTCATATGATTACAGTGTACGTGCAATTCTTAACCGTCGTTTCCACAGCATGGATGCAACAAATTTTGGTTGCTTGGTTCTTATGTGAGTGTTTTATTATGTTGCACGTAAATGTGCAGTATTTACGTACTGTTAATGTTCTGTCAGGTTTCGCATTCTTCGGTTCACGTGTAATAGTTGATGTATAGGTGTTTCAGTTTCGCCATGTTGCTTTCCATGTTGTAGTATTTAATTTTATTATAAGGACATTATTGAGAAAAAGATGGACAACATTTTTTCGACAGCACTAGTTATCTACAATAATTATACTAACGCAGTACTGTTTGTCAAGTAGCCATCGTGTTTCGTGTGGTTTAGAGTGTTATCATGGTCCTCGCAAGGTAGTTGGGTCAAATTTACGTAGAATTTTTAGATATTTTAATTTTAGTGCCTAATGTTCTTGAGTTCCCGATATCATATAGATGAAAGCAGAATTACGTAATACGTAAACTTAGGCAATTTTTTGTAAGTCTGTCTACAGATTTGTTCTGTAATTTATTATTTAGAGAATTTATCTTGTTACTGAATTTAATGTCAGTGTTGCGAAACGTAGTTTTCTACATACTCCTGATGTAACAGTTTCAACTAATTAAATAATTGTAAAATCACTGACAATAAGACGCCGTTAGTACAGATACATTTTTACCTCAGCGACGACTGGAGACAGGGAAAATTCGCGGGTTCGCTGGCCTGTAAGCTAGAATATCTGTGTACTCAAGCAGACATCAGCTGATCATCTACTCCTCCTTGACATAATAATAACATATGATTAGTGGAGGTGATTTATCGCGGGAAAAGTTGACTGTTTGCTAGGCTTCGATGTAATGCATTCATTTATGACGCTTTTATTTCGTTACTGGCGAGTTCCTGTTTGACTGGGCTAATGATATCTCTAGTGCGCTACTATTGGACGTCTCCGATTCATCTGTAAACAACTAGACTGTGCTACATAACAGTCGGCCAAAAATACATGACGCAGGACGCTACACTGATTTGCAGAATACGCTGGCAGAAAACATCCTCGCGATAAATCACCTTCTCTACGTATGATTTGGTGTCTATTTAGTTGGTTCTTTATTACTAGGGACTGGAAAAATTCGCGAATTCAATGACCCGCATGTTATAGTCCATTCATTGTACTATGCACACTCAAGCCTCGCCTATTCGTCCATTGTCTGCTGTTCCACTGAATAGCAGCTAGTGGATAAATGGAATGGGCTTGAGTATTCATAGAATAGTTGATTCTAACATGCAGGTCATTGCATTCACGGAATTTTCCAGTCCTTATTTATTACTGACTCAGTGTCATCCAGGAGGTGTCGAATAAATGAATGGGCCATACACGAACGGGCGTTTGAATTCTATCCTGTGTCCAAAGAAATCGCGAAATTTTCAGGCCCCTAGTTATTAGAGATGTGGCGTGGGTGTATTGCAAGGTAAGCTGCACTTCGCGATGTCTGTACAAATACCAGCGTGGTCTGTTAGAAGTGGCATGGTATATCGCGAAAATAATTTGTGCAAGCATACCCTTGAAAACACTGTAGTTTCTTACAACATATATGATTGGTAGAGCCACGATTTTGTCGCGAAAAGATTTTTGCAACATTTTGTTCCAGTGTCTCGCGTGCACCTCGGCAGCTCTGCTTCGCGGCTATTGGCAGCGCGTCTTTGCTCAGACACGTCCCTCATTTGACTGCACCAATAACAACGAGGCTATTGTGACGTAATACGTCTGTGATTTGTCAGTAGAACCTCAAGACAAGTGTCAGTTAAAACGTCCAATCACTGACCATGAAACAGAGTTACGAATGTGAACATAAGGCAATGAAACCAAATGGTGCAAACATCTTTTCACCATAAAATCGTGGCTGTAATGATTGGGTGATGTAGTCTGGCACAATGACACATCGTAGCTGTCGGCAGATCAATAACAGGCATCATAGCATCAATTATTGCAAGTATAAACTAAAGCCTCCAAGTATAAACTAAAGCCAGTAATCTTCTGGTTGGCTGAACGTGTGTTGAAAGCCAACAAAACAGTCAAGCTTTCCCGCGATAAATCGTATTTCCTAGGCACTACACTCGTGCCTCGCCACGACCGATAGACAACTCATGAATTTGTACAGACGTCGCAAAGTTCAGCTTACCCTTGCAACATATCCACGCCACAACACTGCTAGTTATGAATCAGAAACAAAGGATACAAAGAGAGGAGGAAAAAGGATGTAGCGCGAGAGGAAACCAGCAACAGGTGGAGAAGAAAATATACATGAGAACTGAGTGGATATTGAGATATGCAGGGTAAGGAAATGTTCAAATTGGAAGTCGCAGGTAGACCTGCTCAAAGAAGACTGCAAGGATAAAGGGTAAAGGGAGCGGGGCGGTTATAAGGCGAGGAAAATACTTCATTGCGGTGACAGAAGAATGTCGGAAGGTTATTGAAAAATGGAAGAGGGCTTTCTCTGTGGATACCTTTAGCTAAAATGACATAGCTATGTGGGATGATATGAGAACTCAGTTAAACGCAGGATAAGGACTGTGCTTAACGTTTAAACTTAATGAACTGGTTGCTTGCAAGAATGCGACGATCCCACTTAGTTCCTATGAAAATATTACACCCTCGGAAATTAAAATTAGAAATATCTCAATTTGGCTATGAAGACTATAAAGGTACATCTGTAATCAGTCAACATTTCCAGCTAAAAGTTAGTCACTCATCACATAACGAATTATTTAATTTTTTTAAATTGTACATTTGTTCGTATTTCATACACGCAAACACACACACATATATACATAGCTGCATTTGTAAACTAAAATTTCATCAGTTTGCCAATGTTGATTTGTGTAATTTATTTATAACTTTATAATGTGTGATTACCATGGTTAAATTTAAGAAAAGGCATACGCCTTAATTTCGCCATGTAAAACATAAGACGTCAAAAAATAAATAAAATAAATGATAACATATACACACATTGCTGCATAGCTAAAGATTAGAGACGATTGTATGTATAGCGAAAATGTTTTGTTCCAACATACCCTTGAAAACACTGTAGTTTCTTGTGACATGTATGATTTGGTCATAGACGTCTGACACAACGTAACTGTATGCTGACCAATAACAGGCATCAATATTACAATAACGGTATTGTTATTGGCTCAGTGAAATAGGGCAGCAGCTACAAATTCAAGCGAAAGCCAGTTAATTTTTTCATAAGCTGAACATGCGTTGAAACCCAGAAAACAGTCATCATCTCTACTACAGATGTATTCGTTAGCAATTGACATGCTCATTTAAAAATCAGTAAAATTTTTGTGTCAAAATGTGCCCTATAATTTTAGTACTACTTTGTTTAGAGGCCGGGAAAATTCGCGTGTTCAATGGGCCGAGCCTTCAAGACATTTTGTTTATTAGCAGCTTAATGGCAGCTCGCTGACACAGCAAGACCACGCGATTGGGCCTCCATTTAACTGGGTCTGTATTACTGTCTCAGCGCCCACTAAGAGTTGTAATATAGGTAGAGACCTGAAACATTCGCGTTTTCTTTTAGTCGCAATGTAGAATTCCTGCAACTATTGGTCTGTATCACGTTCACAATTGGCCGTTGACTTACTCGACACTTCCTGGAAGTAGCTGAGCCAATAATAAAACTGTAACCGAACACCGGCCCATTTCACTGTCAGCGAGCAACTAATGGTTAGGGACCCCTGTTTTTCGCGAAAACAATTTTGCCCCTCTTAGTTTCGGTGCCTTACGTGAACATATGCAGTTCAGTTCTGCTTCGTGGTCAGTGATTGGATATATTAACTCTCAGGAGTCTTGGGATTCTATCGGCAAATCACAGACGTGTGGTGTTGCTGGAACGTTATTGTAATTGGCTCAGTCAATTGATAGCCATAGACACGATGCCAATAACCATGAAGCAAAACTGCAGATGTGCACGTAAGGCACTGAAACAAAGTGGGGCAAAATTCTTTTCGCGAAAAATGGGGGTACCTACTAATAGTAGTTTCAAAACACACTTTAATTAATAACAATAGATAATTTCGGAGTCCATCCAAATGGCTAAAACCGTCTTTTTCAATCTGTTATATGTAAACAATTACTCACGGGAATCTTGTAAAACTACGATAGAAAGGTGTATTAGACTTCGCTTAAAACTTTCCATTAATACAAATTTGGGGTCACTACTGAAAGTGTCAGGCGAGTAGACTACGATACCACTGCACGCCGTTTCAGTGTCTTGCGGTAGAGGCGATACCACACCAGATGAGCCGGTCAACATCGCCCCTGGCATCTTGCCTCACTCACACAAATACGCGGTCACCAGGCGCGTGCCTTAAGATATCGTCTCTAGCAGTTTGTCCCCCTTGCAATCTTCGTACTGTTATGATTTTCCGACCCGACAGTGCCTCGGTAACAGAAGAATGCGGCCAGGGGCAACGCAAAACCGAGCTGCTTGAAATTCCATTACGTCGGGGAAATAGTTAGGACTGTTTTGGCATGGGGAAATCGCAATTGCAGCAGGGATGGCTCCACCCTTAACGTCATAAGAGGCCAATCAAAAGACTGGAAAATGGTGACAAGAGGTGGGGGCGCGAAGAGTGGTGGAGGCTACCGACGAGAGGCACGGAGGAGTCTCTCTCTAGCGGCGACGGAACCAAAAGGTCCTGGTTTGAGACTCCCCAGGGACCCAGCTAACGTGGACTTCTTCTACTTGCGACCACGGTGTCCGGAACACTGGTGATCATTAAGGGCACAGTTTACAGCAATTTTCATCACCTGTTTTTATTTTTTATTTGTACCAGATATTTTTTCCTTGTTTTAGAGACATTATGTGATAAAATTTTACTCTAATGAAATTTTCTATCTCTCATAGTTTACAGTAAAAATTTGTATGTTTCCGTTTTAAGTACTACACTTATACCAATTCACAAACCAAACTGAATCGCAGTCTACAATGTCATGTACATTAAAACACAGCATAAAAACTTTGTGTCTTTAAATAAAAATACTGAAACTGAAAATAATTTTAAAAATTCAATTTTTGTAAGTACAAAAAAAGTTATATTGTGGTTGAACATAGCTGAACTTGTAGCCTACGACATCGTTATTCACTGTTTTTTTTTTTCCTAGTTTGGTAAGTGAGTTGGTTTTAGTATCGTCCTTAAAACGGAAACATGAAAATTTTGACTTTAACGAGCCATTACGCAAAAACTATGTGAGATTAAAAACATTCATAAGAGCAAAATTTAGTCACATTTTGTGCCTAAAAAAGTAAAAAAAAATTAATATCTGGTATAAATTTAAAAATAAAAATACGATGATGAAAATTGCTGTAGACCATGCCCTGCTGCTTGTTCGGGAAGGAAAGCAATCCTGATCCTTAGCCACTGTCTTACCCTATCTGTCTATCCTTCTTTCTAAAGAAATATTCCACTGTAATTACCTAGTAGTCTTTCCTTTATTAATTAAGGACCTCCTAATTGTTCTATTCTCTTACTCTTACCTTCCTGTCTAATTGTTTTCCCAAGTACTCGAACCGTAAGCGAGAAACCATAAAACATTTAAATTAGAACAGTACGCAGAACCGTGAAGTGTAATTTAAATTTAAAATTAAAAGCCAGTATCATTTACAGTAAACTGAGCTTTAAACTGAACGAGTGCTGCAGTAACAAGTAAGGAAATAAATCACGGGAGTAACACTTGCTACACACTTGTACGATTAGAAGTTGAGCCGCACTGATTATTGGTGAAAAAAAAAATGCTGTACCAAATGATTTTATTGCCTTACATGCACAGTTCTGTTTCATTGCAATTGGCTATGTGTAGGGACAGAAAGTTTTCGCGAAAAAATTTTTGCAGCACTTTGTTTCAGTGCCTTACGTGCGCACCTGCAGCTCTGCTATGAGGTCAGTGATTGGATGCCGTAACACCAAGCGTGTGGAGGTTAATCCCGCAAATCATAGACATGATGTGTAGCAGTTATCCGTGTACTGATTGGCTCAGTCTAATGAATAACGATTCTGCACAAAATCACTCTGTCAATAACCATGAAGTTGAGATGCAGGTGCGCACGTAAGGCACTGAAACAAAGTGAGGCAAAAATCTTTTCACCAAAAATTCCCGTCCCTATCTACAGGGCCATGAACATTTCGCGAAAAAAAATTCTTCTTCACATCTGTAGCTTTGTTTCATAATTATTGGTAGCGTGTCATTGTTAAGTGATGTCTCTCATTTGACTGAGCCAACCACAGCAAGGTTTCTGCGACAATACACGTATGTTATTTGCAGGTATAACCTCAAAACACGTGAGAGTTAAAACATCCAATCACTGCCTATGAATCAGAACTGTAGATGTGCAGATAAGACACTGGAACAAACTGTGGCAGAATTATTTTTGTGAAAAGTTCATGGCCCTAACTATCTATCAGCAATTGACAGACATGTCGTGTCGCAGTTAACCTTGTTCTCGTTGAAACAGTCAAATGAGTAATGCCTGTGCAGTTAGACACTCTTCCAATAACAATGAATAGAGATAATTAGAGACATGAACTTTTCGCGAAAAGAATTTTGCCCCACTTTGTTCCAGTGCCTTATGTGCATGTCTGCAGTTCTGCTTCATAGATATTGGCAGCGTGCCTTTGAAGTGTGACGTTTCTCATTTGACTGTACCAATCACAATAAGGTTACTGTAACACCACACGTCTGTGATTTGCGTGTAAAAGCCCACGACAAATAATGTCAAAACATCCAATCTCTGACCGTGAAGCAAGTCTGCAGACGTGCACACAAGTCACTGACACAAAGTGAGGCAAATTTCTTTTCGCGAAAAGTTCATGTCTCTAGAGATGATGGTATATGCCAAAAAATGTTTGTGCCAATATAGACTTGAAAACACTGTAGTTTCTTGTGACACGTATGATTTGGTGATATACGTCTGACACAACGTAGATGTATGCAGACCAATAGCTGGCATGTCATATTACAATATCGGGATATTTATTGGCTCAGTCAAATAGAGCAACAGCTCTACGTACAAGCAAAAGCCAGTAATCTTCTGGTAAGCTGAACGTGCGTTTAAACCCAGCAAACAGTCAAATTTTCCCGCGATTAACCATTACCTCTAACCATGAAGTAACATTTCACATGTACGCGTAAGGCACTGAAACACAGTGGTGCAAAAAACTTTTCCCCGAAACTTCTTGTTCCAAGCGAGGTGTCTTTGTGCAAAGACGTCACTCATTTAACTATATGAATCAGAATAATGTTACTGCGACACCACACGTCTGTGATTTGCTGGTAGAACCTCAAGACGATGAGAGTTAAAAACACGCTATCACTGACCACGAAGCTGAGCTGCAGGTGTTCACACGCCAACAAACAGCAACTCCAGTTATTGTCGTGTCCTTGTCTGACTGGACCAATGATAACTATGGTGCGCCGCTTCTGAATATTTGTGATTCGTCTTTAAACGACTACATGTGTAGAGAGCGGATAAATTCGCGGGTTTACTGAGCAATAGCTAGCTTCTGAGAATGTATATGTACTTGAGACCTGAAAAATTCTCGTTTTAACTAGGCGCAGGCTGTGATTCCAGCAACTATAAGTCTGTATGGCGTTCACAATTATCCGTTGACTTACTCGACACTTCCTGGAAGTAGCTGGGCCAATAAGGCCAATAATAACATTGTAACTGAACACATGCCCAGTTCATTGTCAGCGAGCAGATAATAAACAGCTACTATCACATTCAGTACACAAATATTCTTGGAAGCTAGCGTACATGTCAGTGAACCAGCGAGTTTTTCCGGTCTCCAATGTGTACTCAAGCAAACAGGAGCTGTTCATTAAATGGTCGCTGACAGTGATACCACTTGATTGGACCTATATTTAGTTGCGTCTTTGTCATTCAAATAGTTCATTCATTCATTCAATCGCGAATTTTTCTGATCTCTGTACTTTATCATTAAAGACCGTAAAATTTCGCTATATTATCTGATAGCAGACTGAACTGCATGTTACTGTATACTCATATGGCTGTCGCTGTTGGTCGACGGTTTGTGTCCCACGCCTTGAAGAACTTTTCATCACTCATAAAAGGTCAACATTTAACTGTAATGAAGCATGGCCGTCTTTAGTAGAAGGCCGGAGTCTTGAATGTGCCAACGCTGCATCGGAGGCCTGCTGCCGGTCGCTAATTGGCTGCCCTAGTCTCTGCAACATGTATAGATGCAGCTTTAGTGGCATGTACACGTCTACACTGACTAGGGCAGCCAATGAGCGACCGGCAGCAGGCCTCCGATGCAGCGTTGGCACATTCAAGACTCCGGCCTTCTACTAAAGACGGCCATGAATGAAAGCATACTAAAATACACTAATAACATTACGGAGTGTGTTCGGGTGACTTCTACCCTGTCGCCAAATAATAATGTGAAATTCGCATGTCTTTAATCATCATCTAATAATATAATTCCCTGGTCGATAGTCTGCCTTCGCAAAATATCGTAGCACGAAAGATTCATGCGATTTCCCATATTTATACTAATGGTTATTTGATTTTGGCAAGCGTGTGTACAGGACTGAGAAGTCTAAGCTTCTGCCAGAGTTTTACCCGAAATACTCGTGCCTATGTAGGTGCATTAACAACTGTAGAAGAAGTTGCTGTTGGCGCAGTCGCAGGAGTACTCGCCTCCTACCAAGGTGTTCGGGCCCGAGTCAGTGAGAGATTTTGGTCATCGAGGTCTTTAGCACTGGTGAGGGGTGACATGAGGTGAGTATGGAGCGGCGCCGGAGTGAAGGGGTGGTGGAAACAGGAGATCCCTGAGAAAACCCGCCGACCAACGGCATTGCCCGGCATGATTCCCACATGCGAAAATCCGGGGACCGACCCCGCATGAAGTCGAATCCGGATCGACTTGGTGCGAGGCGAATGGTCTGACAATTCGGCCACCGCAGCCCCGTTCCGGGCGCGATTCCTTGCGCGGTTGGACTCCCAAATTTTCGCATTTAGGTTACATGACGGCCGCTGCCGTTGGCCGTTGAGCTTTCTCAAGGTACTCCTTTCCTCAGATTATCGCATTCCGTCACGTATCCATTTCAGGCCCTCGTTTCATTTCATCCTTCGGGGTTGGTAGACACCAGTCGTAAGTCTGCTCTCTCCTAATGCGATATGTATTTATTTACTTTGTATAGCGTATACAAATACAGTTATTCAGTACAAATGTTTGTTGTATGTATTTATCATGTTTGGGTAAGACTGAGGACTAATAGAAATTTACTTTATGGCTTTTGTATCCATGCGATATAACCAGAACTTGAATTTTAGAATGTATTTCCTTGATAAACACATTGTCGTAAAGCTGCCACGTGAAGGTGCTGGCATTACTTCTTATTTACATGCAGGAGAATAAAAAAAACTATCATGGACGATTGGTAACTTAGTACAACGTAAGCGACCATCTGTATACAGAACTACGTAACGTACATGAGTTGTGTCGACTTAGGAATAGTATTCAAAAACATTTCATATGTGTATACCCATTCCAGGATCTTCACTCGCCTTTAAAGTTTATTTTCTCACGGTCAAATAATTTGAAAGTTGGTGTTACTGATTCCCCTTTAAGGTAGCAAACTCTTTAAAGCACCTTTAATAAAGAGGGCAGTAGGAATATACACCATACATTTATATGTAATGTTAGGTACATAAAGGACGGTTTCACAACTAAAAGTCTGTTAGTGCGGAGCTTCCTAAGAGATAAGACTGCACGTCAATTCAATTACTTGCGCCTTGAGGCTAGGATGAGGAGTGATTCGCGTGCCATATCCTTTAGTGATTGCTCACTTCTACGCATCAGACACGCAAATTACACCCATCAAAGGGGACACCTTAATTAACTTCGTTTTACGCAGTGGCGGCGCGTGGGTTGTTGCCAGGTAGGGCTGCAGTTGCCAAGAGCTGTACAGGGTTGCGCGCTGGTTGACTCTACAGCCACTGACACGCTGATGTACAGGTGCCCCTTACTACTGAGTGGTCACGAAACATCTAGTAGCCGGCAAATATTTCATGGTCGTTGGTCTACGGCACGTTCATCAAGAGAGTACAGTTCACGACTATCTGCAGCCCCACCTGGCAACAACCCACGAGTCGCCACTGATTTTATGGCGGCAGCGTGTTATCGGATGTCGTTAAAGTTGTGAGGATGTTGCCCGTCAACAAATTTTTTTCGTGATGACGTATATTTTTATTAAACTAAAATGTTTCTCTCTCTCTCTCTCTCTCTCTCTCTCTCTCTATATATATATATATATATATATATATATATATATATATATATATATATATATATATAAGATTATTATTCAATGCATAATTATCTTGTCACGAATGCACTCTTTGGGACAGTTGACGCAGCAGTTTCACAGTAAGGTTAGTTAATAACTATCACTGGTATGTGTTTCTGTCAACGGCGTTTTTTTTTTTGTAGAAATAAAACTTTTTCGTTGTAAATCGTTACGCGGTTGTTAGTTTTATCCGATAATGCAACGATGTGGCTAAACGTCACGTACAAAACGAGGGAGAAAGAAATCATATTGGCTATTTACGGATCATAACTTGCACTCAAATTTTATTTTGTGTGTGTTATTTCGCAATGAAACACCCGTAAAAAAAAGTAAACACTAAAAATTAATGGAGCGTTAATGCTGATAACGGTGGTAGTCATGTGACGTTGGATTTTCGTTCACCGATGTGTTGAAGGGCTTATCGCGACCACACACCCAACACGGACCACATTCACGGCTGTTTCGTGTTGCCTGTCATAGTGATTCATGTTCGCGACCCGCTAACAGAATTCATAAATTCTCAAAGAGGAGTCTTCCTTTCTGACGTCGGCGTGGCTTTCGCTCGCAGGGGGTAGCAAAAAAAAATGTATTCTCCTGCTTCGCGAATAATGTTACACATCATAAAAGCTGAACTTCAGACGCGTGTAAGCATCGAACGTGGTCCCTTCCTCGAATATGTAAATATTTTAGCAGATTTTTTTTTTCAACCCCCGTACACCGAGCAGTGTGGTTGTGGACTACTATTAATCTTTGTCAGCGACGCTGCGCCGATATTGTTGGCAGAAGAGGGTCGATAACGCGTCTGTCTTTTTTTTTTTTGTGAATTTTTCAGCACTGGAGCTGTGTGTCGCGAGTACTTCGCCGAACAAAGTTTACTAACTGCGAACACTGCAGATTGAAGCCGTGGTAATTAAGTCATTTGTTGATACGGGAACGCGGTCTAGTATTTCTTAACTAGAAAGTTCGTTAACATGCAAAGTAAACTTATCATTCTAAATACACATTGAATTTAGTATACGGGGAGAATGTCCCCTCTTGCACTTCAAGTCAAAGTACTATTTTATTTATGTTACGTCGGGTGAACTTAGACTCATGTTTGGACTGCTCGGGATTTTAACCTGCACCCATAATATGCAGGCCAGAACATAGTATAGGCCATTCGGAATAAAGTGAGCTCTTAAAAAAGCCCTGCTGAAGTTATAATTTCCGCCAATTCTTATCATTCCGCACGTAACGTCTAACGCCGGGAAATATCTGACCTCTCCGAACACGTCACTTTATATCTGCGCGTTTAAAATAAAATGTGCTGTAAGTATGAATCGTTGAGTTTGATAAAAAAAATCATTAATTATGTATAAAATATAATTACGTCGATTTCGGTTGATTTTGTTTTAGTATTGTAGAATTTATATAGGACAATACACGGAACTATATTGCGTAATTACGCTGCCAACCATACAAGCAGTAAGGTAACTATAGTCAATGTTGAATTATATGCAGTAACACCTAGTGATATTTTTCAAAGGTCAAATTTTTAGGGCTCACTTTATTCCGAACGACCTATAGTAAGCAAGAAGGGACTATGGTGGTATGTTGACACATTGTGCTTGTTTGTGTTTTGTTCTATGACGACTAAAGTACATTTTAATGTGCCCTACTTGTTTGTACATTATTTTTAATGTTCTGTAACAGTAAACAACCATACTTTTGAGATGGCTGGTATTCTTACAATCAATAAAATCACGTAAGGGCCCCACCCCCTTCCTCCCAAAATATGTTTCTAAATCCGCCACTGTTCACAATATATTAGTGGTTCTAATCACGTTTCTTTCTTCGAGGCACACCAATCCAGCAGTCCATGAGAACTGCTATATACAGGCTGACCCACAAGTCCGGTCTCACAGGGAAAGTCCAGTCTCTTACGGAAAATTAAAATATAGGTGAATGTAATAAAATGTTATTGTGAATAACAACAATACTGCTGCATGTCGCTCCATGTTAAATCGTCTACAAAGCATTTTGAACCATCGTATACGCATGTGCAAAGCGCATCGTGACCATCAATTTGAACATTTTCTGTCGTAATGACACATGGAAGTGAACGTACTGCTGTTGTCTTACGCCAAAACACTACAACACTATTTAACCATTACATATTTCACCCATTTATATTTACCCTAGGAGATCGGACTTATGGAACATTCTGTATAGAGCTGTTCTCATGGACTGCTGGATTGGAGTCGAATGCACTGAAAAAGTATTCTTATAAGTACTGTACTTTTGTTCAAATTACGTCAGCAGTCTTGTTTGTTTGTCAGTACTAGCTGTTTGGATTGTTCCTGCGATAATTTGTTCTGTAGAATAAGAACAAACAGCTTTCTTTTTTCAGAACATATTATTACTTCCACTGCAACTACAGATTGTTGCAGGAAAAATCCCTACAGTAGCGACAACCAAATAGGGCTGTTGTCAATATTTTAACACAAGTATCGCAACTTCAAAAATACAATCCTTTCATTGTGAACTGTTCGCTTGGGTTGGCACCCCAATCCTGAACGTAAACCTTAAAATAACTCGACGTTTCAAAATTGAAAGAAATTGCTATAACGGTAGACTACGACATTTAAATTCTAGTACCGACGGGTAGAATCACATTAATAAGGACTGTTTTTCTCAGTTATCCGTTTCCTTTTCAAAGTAAGAAATTAACGAAATTGTGCGTGAAGTTACTTACCCGTTGGTTCTTGCGGTTTTACTAAACACCCAGGTATTCGCAATATGTAATTAGTGCTCGACGGTTTTCGTCATAAGGCTTTAAGGTGCCTGCCTACTGGCCGTGTGATTGTGAGTGAGGCATGGCGCCAAGGGCGATGTTGACCGGCTCATCTGGTGTGGCATCACCTCTAGCGCAAGACTCTGAAACGGCGGGCAGTTGTATCGTAGATCACTCGCCTGACACTTTCAGAGGTGACATAATCTTTTTATGAGTGGAAAGTTTTAAGCTGCACCCATTGCATGTTTCTAGAGAAGCTTACACGAATCCCGTGAGAGTCTTTTTAAATATAAAATGTTGGGAAAGCCCTTTTCTTTTGTCATTTTTAACGGCTCGGAAAGTGTTTTTCTAATTATTGAAGTCTAGCTTTGAAACTACTTTTCCGTCGTAATTTGAACTGTATTTTCTTTTTCTACATTCATACAAGGGACACATGTGAAATATTTTCGTTTAAAAAAACGCATTTTAAGCGCGTGGTATGTTGCGTCTTTAAAATGATATTGTACGTCTAGTGAGTTCTTATGACCCCACGTACATTGAACAAAGGGCAAATTCGTCTGGTGAAACAGAAGGGAATTCGTGTAACATGTGCTTAAGAAGGAAGGACAGCTGTCAACTCAAATCAATTAATTTTGAGGAAAAAAATTTCCTTCCGATTAATTTTTATCATTCTGGCTAAATTTAAATACAGAGTAAGAAACATGTGGTATATTTAAAGTTAGTGTTGATGGAATGCCTGCAGAAACGTCCGAAGTAGAACGCTGATTAATTTCTTCGGACGGTTTCAAATGATGTAACAGAACTAAGAATGTCATTACTCGTTGTGTTAGAAATTGTAACAAGGTAGTTAAATGATCAGAAATGAGACCGAAATAAGTATTCGTATGCAAAATTCCCAAATACAAATTTGTGACAGTACTTCCCCTTTAAGGGCGCTGCCTACCTTGAAGCCACGGCGGGAGCAAGCATAGGGTTTTACAAGTTAAATGATTTTCCACCTGGCTCAGTAACGGTTGAAGTTACATGTATGCCACCACTGACTTTTATGTTCGTCTCGGTACCGCGTACATTGCTATGGACTGTGTAGGCAGTTTTTTTTTTCAATACCCTGAAAATTGTGGGCAAAAAATAATTTTTACACACAAAAAACACGCGAAGGTGGTTATCCATAATTTCTTTCCTGCAATTTTATTTGCGTAGCAATATTCTCCTTTTCACGACGCAGAAAATTGTTTTTGTCCGGAAGCAATATCACAAAAGGTGACCGAGTGTCATTGAAAGTAATTTAGCATGTAAAACCGTATACTTTCTCCGCCAGGGCTTCGAGGTAGGCAGCGCCCTTAAGGAAGCCCTTGTGTGATGTGTTAAAACGCGCGTGAAGCAATAATTAGTAGAGACATGCAAATTTCGCGTTATAATTTGGTAGCAGACTTAACTTCACTTTCCTATTCATAACCGAGCATAATCTGCTGTTCAATTGGCCACGAACATATGTGTTGTCATTTACGTGTGTTACGTCTTTACAGAGATTGGCCTCTCTACCGTCTAATCATTCTCCGCGGCAAGTCACGACAATATCAGCCAGCGGGTGACGTCGGACGAGCCTATAGTCACTTGGAGTCTTGTCAGCTGTCACAAAATAATGCAAGTTTCGCATGTCTCTAATAATTAGATATCAATATGGGCGACACTTATACGAGCGTAAAAAAATTACCTTTATAATCGAAACACATTACTGGAGTGCATTGTTTCCGTAATAACCTTTTTTTTTCTTGTGGACCTTAGTGAGTGAGGTGGTGTAGTGATAACCCTTTGTAATCGCATTAGGAATGACCCGGGTTCTATAGCAGGCTACCGTGATTTCGATTTTATCCATGGGTTCCTAAATAGCTCAAGACGAACGCTGTGATGATTCCTTAACAGAAACCATGGCCTACTCCTTTCTTAGCTTCTGTCCTTTCTGTGAAGTTGTATGAACCGTCTCTAGTGACATCACAGTCGACGAGAGGTAAAGACTTATAAAATAACAGTTAGTAAATTCCACGTGCCTTCAAGCGGAGATCCTGTAACTTTACTTATGAAAAGTTTGACTCCATGTCTAACGAATGCTTTTGCGTGTGTTTTAAGAATAGTGTTGGTATTTTTCCATAAGAGAAGTCTGAAAAATTAAAGATTTTACTTATTTGAGGGGCCCCAAAATTTTTTTCTAATAGACCTGCCGTGTTTCAACATGAATCAAAGACCGGGCAGCTTTGTGGGTTTGCTGGCTTGTATACTAGCTTCGAAGAATATATGTGCGGACTTGCAGACAGCAGCCGATCATTGACTGTTCGCTTACGCAGTAATGCCACATGATTGGGTCTGTAGTTAGTTGCTTCTTTGGTTTGATTCAGTTCACTCAAAGAAACGACAAATAAATCAAAGGCCAGTCTCGAATTTATCACGAACTGACACGTGTTAGAATTCCAGATTGTACCCAAAAGAAAACACGAACTTATCGAGGTCTATACATATAAGCATATGGTTTTAAAGTGTGTTTTAGTTTCACAGACAATTATATCTGGAACAAGTTTAAAAGGTTTGAGTTAAAGAGAACAAGCTAAAACAATTTTTGTGCGTCAGGCGCGGAGCTTATCTAAAGTGGCTTACCGCACATTAGGTGCATCTCCGGCGCATCACTCTACAGATCATCAGCTGTGTCCGCCCTGTGTTCAGTGTGCGGTAGGCCAAAATCCGTCCACCGTTATAACGCGCCAAAACTGAAGCCAAGTTATAAGGAGGCAGGGCAGTTCGTATCAAGCATGCTTCTGTACGATAGATTAATAAACTGGAGTGCGGTTGGAAAACGCAAATGGCGGTCATCATATAATTCGCTCTCTCAACCTATTCCCTCTCGCAGCATCCCGGAGTTAAATCCCTGGTACTCTTTGAAAATGGACCTGTTAGGATTCAGGGATTGAAGTATGTTGGTAACTCGGCTTACACGACCTCGAGTTGCTAAGCTTTGATTCGCACAGCATGTACCAAGGACCGGAACATTTGAGATTGAACTTCAGATACAAACTACTACGTATGAAATAACTAATCCCTCGCCACGGGTTCTAGCGAAATATTCGCGTGGGAAACTGTTCATTGGGGACAACATTTATTGTGTTCACATTATTTATATGCACACAATAAAAAAAATTGTACGCTTCTAAATTAACAAGGAAATATTTTGAAACCCGGTTTCTTTAAGAAAGTTATTTGCACAACTGTTGTAAAAAATTGAAAGTATTCGTTTGTAACAAAACAGGAAATAGACCTTTTTTATTTGAACTTTTATTGGGAAGAATTTCAATTAAAATCATTTATTTAATTCCGAGAATGAAAAAACAAATGTATTTGTGTTTTTTATATTAAAATAATATTATAGCCTACGTGTAGTATTAAAAAAATAATTGGACACTTGTTAACTACGCATTTTACTCTTAGAGCAGTTCAACTTTCGTGATATTCTCAAATGTAATTTTTAGGTATTCAAAGTAAAGTTCCCGTTTTAGCCATTTAAAATTTATATAATTTGTTTGTATGTACATTAGTTTCGTTTTTTTTTTTTTCAGCAAAATTCGTACCAGAAACAGTGGTTTCTTTCATAGAATATCATTGAAAACTTTGCAAACAAATAACTTTTCAAGGAATATCAGAAATTTTACAAAATTTTCCTAAAGTATCAAGAAATTATTTTTAATTTAAAAGAAATGCAGTACAGACTTAAAACCGGCTTATTATGATGCTTGTATTATTATTATTACTGCTATACATTATATAAATATTCTTAGTGATTTTAAGACTACTACCTTACATACTCTTAGAATAGTCGATGATGCTCTGTTTTTAGGAACTGTTTCCTTTATTATTTTGTTTATAAAACTATTGTATATAATACAGGTTAAAAGGTGCCATACCATGTTAGTAGGGGCCGGTAGTTTCCGCGAAAAGAATTTCCCCCCAGTTTGTTTCATTGCCTTACGTGCACATCTGCAATTCTGCTTCATGTTTGGCAGCGTGTCTGCTTAAACAAACGAAGGCTAGCTTACAAGCCACTGAACACGCAAATTTCTTCGGCCTCTTGTCAATAATTGACCATGAAACATAGCTGCAGATGTGGACATTAAGCATTGAAACAAGTGGTTAAAACTATTATTTTCTTTGAAAACTAGTTGCTCCAGAAATTCTATTATCTTCCTAACCTGTGTATAGGTTATCACCATACCTGTGATAATGGCTAGGGACCTGCAAAATTCGCGTTACTATTTACTAATAGACTAGACTTAGCAGTCCTATATATGAGATTACACATGGCCGTCTTTAGTAGAAGGCCGGAGTCTTGAATGTGGCAACACTGCATCAGGGGTCTGCTGCTTGTCACTTCTTGGCCACCATAGTCTTTGAAACGTGCGTATATGCAGCTTTAGTGGCGTGTACACGTCTACACTGACTAGGGCAGCCAATGAGCAACCGGCAGCAGGCCTCCGATGCAGCGTTGCCACATTCGAGACTCCGGCCTTCTACTAAAGATGGCCATGGATTACACTGCCGTAGCCTCTGCGTGATGACAGCTACGTGTGTGACCACTTTACAGCAGGCTGGTCACTCAAACGTGCAACTTTTAATTATTCGACAGATACATTTTACCCGGTACACCACGGCATTTTTTGCCTTTGGGTGGGGAGCCGTGTTTTTCGCAAAAATTATTTTGCCGCACTATGTTTCGGTGCCTTACGTGCACATCTGCAGTTCTGCTTCGTGGTCAGTGATTGGATATTTTAACTCTCAGGAGTCTTGAGATTCTACCGGCAAATCACAGACGTGTGACGTTGCTGGAAGGTTGTTGTAATTGGCTCAGTCAAATGATAGCCATAGACACGCTGCCAATAACCATGAGTACGTAAGGCGCTGAAACAAACTAGGGCAAATTTCTTTTCGCGAAAAACAGGGGTCCCTACCCATGGGGGGAGTTAGACGAGTATGTAGCCATTTGAAGTCTAGCCTGGTGGCAAGAAATAACACGAATTTTGCATGTCTCTAGTGATGGCTAGAGACGAGAAAAATTAGCGGGTTCAGTGACCTGTAGGCTAGCCTACAAGAATAACTATGTATCCAAACAAGCAACGTATGTTAATTAGCCGCTCGATGATATAGTGATATGTGTCACGTTAAGGTATATTGTTATTATTGGCTCAGAGACTTCCACCGGATGTCAAATAAGCCAACGTCCAATTGCGAAAGTGCCACGAACTCATAGCTGCTGGAACTCTAGCATGTGCTTAAAAGAAAACGCGAATTTTTCAGGTCTCTAGTGATGACTTATTGAGCGACAGACAATTCAGCGTTGCATGGTGGGAAGGAACAAGAGAGGGCCAGCTTCGCCACATTTGCCACGATAGCGCGCGGGGTGAAGCCCGTGGTAATGGAATACGCCACCAGGGGCGTGCGGTTGTTTCGCGCCCGGCGGCACCCGCACGAGTTCATAGTTCACCTTGACAACTTGATTAGCCCCAGGCGTGACATATCTTGGCTGAGCTCTGGCGTAAGAAAGGGAGGGACTGTGTAATTTACATCCCTGCTTCCCAACCCCTTTCTGGTGGCGTCGCCCCTCTTACTTACAACCCCATCCCTCCTCACTCCAAGAAACACCCTTCACCCTCTCCTGACAGGTGGAAAGAGGTCTGGGGATGGCCCAACGGGGTTGTGAGCTAGACTGTGAGTAATTGTGAGCAGCAAGCGTACCGGTATATAAGATATTTCCCTCCGTTTGGGCGCTCATTCTACACGACTATACCTTATTACAGTCATATACTGAGGGCGCACATGGGAAGAGAGTTGTGACTCAACCGTATTTCCGCCAAAGACGTCCGGAGTTATTTAACGAAAAATTGTAGACTACGCCGTTGCAGTGCTGTGCCATCTCAGAAAAACCAGGGTGAACCAAGAGAAACGGAAAATGCAAGCCGGATTGCCTGTGGTCAACGTATGTTCAAATATCAAAATCTAAAAATTCCAAAAGGAATTGTGTCAAATCACAGGCAGTTCCAAAATAAAAAATATTGTATATAAAACAAAAAACTCAGAACACCAATGTTAAGGCGGTTGTTTCCTAAATTTTCTGATTTTGCATTTGCTTGCTTGTAACTAATTTTCATGACAATCTGAAAATTTAGAACCGTATTGACATAAAGCACAACTTAAAATATTTTTAAGCTGAAGTGAACTAGCTAACTGTAATCTATATGTACTGATACGAGACCAATATGAGTTTAAATAATTAGTTTATCTCCAATTATGATTACGCAGATCAAAACAATAAATATCTGTAAAGAAATATGATTTTTAACTGCTAACACACTCTCTATTTTCTAACTAGCTTCTTTTCAAATAACTAACGTAGCATTTGTGTTATGGAGAAATTTAACTAAAAACACGATTTTAAGGAAACTACCTCCGTTAGACAGCGCAGCCAACAATTAATACGAAGACAGTGTCACGTACAAACAGGATGACCCCACAGCGACGTCAAACTACAAGACTAGACGTAACAACTATGGGTATACAAAACACAGGAGTTTGTCTCAGACCAGTTAGTCGCGATGTTTCGGAAGCTGACATCTGCTCCTGATGTGAAAACTCGAACGAAAATAGGCAATGTATAGTCTAAAGCTCTTTCCTTATTGTTTTTCTTCTTTTACTCTTGTTTTTCTGAGACGATGTAGCACTTCAGTGGCGTATGTCCACAATTTTTTACTAAACCATCTACCCCCGTTGCAAAAAAAAAAAAAAAAAAACATTTAAAGACATTTACGTGTGAACGTGACAGCAAATCCTTCTGCAAAAATCCCTGTATCACAACACGAAATTGAATACAATTAAGATATTTACCTATTGCTCTCACTTAGTTATTTTCGTAACACAATATTTATTACGTGTAATTTTTGATAATACTAAACAAAACAAACAATTTTTAATTGCGTGCCATATTACCATTACATAAATTCGGTGAGTTACTATTTCGTAAAGCATTATTCTTTGATGCACAAGTTGTCACTCTGTATGTCCTCAACTTCAGCAGTCTTTGGTAAGGTTTCGCTTGTCCTATTCAAGTTACGAGGGCTTGCATGTACCGCTACCATCAAGTGCGCCCATCTTATAGATTGTAAAAAAAGGGAGGGGGGGGGTTGCAAGATCATAATATATGTTTATGTCAACAGGAACGGTTATATCCTGTGTATAAATTTGTAGCCACTGGCATATTTCGACACATGACACCTCTTTGATTACGAAACTTATCAATCTGCAAATATAGTTTGCTATACGTTTTATTGAAAATCAAAACTAAACACGTTGTGGAACATCTGTTGGGACAAGGTGGGTGGGGGGGGTGGGGGGTCTCAGGCTCCCCTGCCCCCCTCCCCTTTTATGGGCGCTCTTGGCTACCATTATGTACACTCTAAAATTTTTTTGTAACATTTACAAGGTTTTTCTTTGTACCTTTACAAATCCTTGTAAAAGTACAAAGTTTTTCTTTGCAAAATCATTCATTTGTGAAGTTACAAAGGTAAACTTTGTAATACTACAAAGGAATTCTTTGTACCTATCCCAACAGTTCCTGCACTGTAAATTATTTTGTAAAATATGACAAGGCACTTCTTCGTAGTTGAACAAACTTTTGTAAATGTTGAAAAATTTTCCTTGTAAAATAATTAGTTTATAACGTTAAAAGGATTTCGTTTGAAAAAAAAAAAACTTTAAAAAATGTGTAGCCTATAAAAATCGCAAGTTCGCCGGAAATTAGGCCTACTTATGCAAAGATCACAACCTCTAAAAGTATTTTTCTGGAATAAAGTGAACGTGTTTTAAAAGAAAGAATTAATACTGAACTGCACAATGAATGTATATGAATAAATAAAGACTAAACTATATAGAAGTCACAGTGGTCTAGTGGTAAAATGCGTAGATTCTAGGCATGTGGAGAGTGGTTGAAAACTTTGCACCTCCTAAGATGTTTCTTTTTCAAAATAATTCCATGTTTATGTACTTTATTCAAAAGTTATTTGATAAATAAGTTCAGTGTTATTTATGAAGTACAATTATCATTTAAATGTATTTTTTCCTTATTGAAAGTACAACTACAAGGCTGGTCCCTGTAATTTTAAAAACATATACTTTGTATTTTATTACAAGGACAACCATTGTAGTTTTACAAAGAATTTCTTTGGCAACTGGGTTTCTAAGGAATTTTCTGTGTAAAAGTACAAACATTTTTTTACAGTGTAGTGTAAAATGTCTTTACTTGGTTTCGCATAGTTTCAGTCAGACAGTTTTCTGGTCATTTAATATTAAGGACCGTGTCTACCTCAGAGCTCAGGCGACAGCAAAAATAGGGATTTACATGCTAAATTATATTTCGTGGGGTGCAATCGCCTTTTACGTTATTGCTTTTGGACAGTTATGATTTTTCTCACCGAGAAGAAAAAAATTATTTCTAACTAAATCGTATGTATTTCTGAGTGATTTTTCAGTGATTTTTCGAAAATGCTTCAAGAGGTGACTATATAGTTCCTGTGCTCGAGAGAAATTGGAAACCCTTTAATTTTCATCTTTGAGGGACAGTGAACATTTCATCGAAATCTATCCGGAGTAGTAGGTCTACTCGGCATAATAGTCTTCAACGGGCTAAAGTAAATATTGTATTTTTGAATCAACCCTAAAATCTTATAGCATATTGTTAGCAGTTTTTCTATGTATTTCATTGAACTGAGAGTAGTTTCTTATATATATATATATATATATATATATATATATATATATATATATATATATATATATATATATATATATACCGTATATATTAGTCTAGGTAATTGTTTATAGGTTATGTATTTTTTGTGTGCTTTTAAATTTTTTTTAAATTTTTGTGTATTATTGGCTGTTTGCGGAATTTGAGTGGATAGCTTTATAACTAAGGGAGCTATCGCAATTATATTAGTAACATTGATATTTACTGATGTATATATAAGGTTATAATTTTAGAAGTGTAATCAGCTGCAAATTAAATAAATTTTAGATTAATTTTATAGTAGTTGCATAAGATGCTACGTAATTAAGTATCTGACAGAAATTTCGTTAGTTTATGTTGGTATAATGTATAGAGACTCGAGTACGTCGCGGATTTATTGTAGTTCAGGTTGAACGTCAAACTGCTCTTTCTCTGATTAGACGACCGCTGTTTTGACACACTTTTGTCAACTACAAGCCAAAGGAAACAATTTAGGGGAACAACACATGCTACCCGCTTGTAGTTAAAAGTCAATATCTTTTCGACTTTGGTCAGTGCATGTATAGGACTCAGAAGACTAGGCTGTTGCCAGAGATATATGCGAAACACTTGTTCCTATTATAATTATTTATGGCTAGTGGCCGGAAAATTTCGCTGATTCAATGACCTGCATGTAAAAAAGCACTGTCCTCTGCATACTTAAGCCCCGACCAATTGTCCACCAGCTACTACTCAGTGGAACAACATACAGTGAACGAATAGGCGGGGCTTGAGTATGTGTAGTACAATGGATCTAGCCTTCGGGTTACTGAATCCGCAAATTTTTTCGACCCCTTTTTTATGACAGTATTATCAAAACAGAACTCGCACAAAACGGAAGAAGTGATGTGAATTTGGTCAGCGTTTAACTTCTTGGCCTTTTGTGCTGGTGACGGGTGACATAAGGTGAGTATGGATCACCGCCGGGATGAATGGGTGGGGGAAACTGGAGATCCCCGAGAAAACCCGACGACCAACGGCATCGTCTGGCACGATTCCGACATGCAAAAATTCCGGGGACCGAACCTACCAGGAATTGAACCCAGATCGCTTTGTTGTAAGAAAAACGATAGAGAGAGAGAGAGAGAGAGAGAGAGAGAGAGAGAGTCGTGCAGTAGAATGCAACTCCAGTCAACTTGCGGCAGACGAAATGAACGCTGCGCTGCTTGTAAGCTTGAAAATATACCAGAAGGACTTGAAAGCCTCACGGCGGAAATAATTTTCGATCGGAGGGACCGAGAGGTATGAATCGATGTGTTTGCGTTGCCGTGGTGAAAAGATCGCTGCTTTCTCCCTGCCCTGTCGTTTGTAAGCTGTCACCGAGGCCTCGACTCGCAGATTGAGCGGAAAGACTCTTTTGTATTCCAGCGAGGGTTCCATGATGGCTCAGGGGTGTTGGCAAAGGGGGGAAACTGATATTTTCCGTTTCTTGTTGACACGAACAACAAATAAGTGTTTTATTTCTTTCACTTCGGGCTTTCCCTCGTTTGCTCGCGCCACACGGCTTTGGATGTTTGCTTTAACAGCGGAGGAGTTGGTCGACGGAAAGGGAGGGAGAAATGCGGCTTGATTGATGATCGCCGACGTTGGCTTGGTCTGCCGCGAAGGATCGGGCGAGTGGTCTGAATATAGCAACTCGTGCTGGGGTGGTACAATAGCGCAACCCTCGACATACCGGCTTCCGAACTAGACTCTCTTCACCCCATCCATACTCCCCCTCCCCGCGCCATGCTGAACCACCCCTGGCTTGAAAATGGACACGCAGCTTTGTGTGGAGCAGCTGGGAATAAATCTGACACGCCACGCGTGCGCTCGCCATTGTTCGTGTTTCCTGGCGGAGCGCATGGAAACAAAACGAGACATAGTGACAGTTTTTTTAGCATCCAGCACGCACGAGTCAGATGTTCGTCGCCGTACTCACGTCCCGGCAGACGAAAAATCCGTCGACCCAGGTCCTCCATTACATTGAGCTCGTTGAAAACTATGTACGCCGAGTAGGGATACCGCTACGGATAACTTTCGATCAAATTTTCGCTGTCCCTCAAAAAATGAAAATTGAAGAGAGTATATTTTCTTTCGGGTACAGAAATTCTGCAGTCACCAGCCACGAATTCTGAGTCCTATTGTTGGAATCATAATGCCGTGACAGAAGCGACATGAAAACACTAGTCAGCACCGAGGCGTGTGTAACGTCAGCTCGACAGAAATGGCGGATGTGATGCGAATTCCAAATATAAATTATATCGATTTTATTCGAGTGGGTATTTAGTTTTGCACCCAATTGTTGGTGAAGGTGGTGGGTTGGTAGTAAATTGCGTTTGTTTGTTTTAATAGAGATTTTCGTTGATTATCATGAGCAAATCAAAATAGTTTTTTAAGCAAACGTATGGTTGTGTCTTTATTTCCACATTTTGGAATGCAAGTGATTATTTGTTACTACAAATAAACGGAGAAAAGAACTGAAATACTGTAAACATCCTGTGGCTGTCGTACTAGAGGTGTATGTAGTGGCAAGGAACTGTTTACATGTAATATTTATTTAGTATCTGTCGTGCGACAACCAGTGTACTGTATTGTTGTGAAAATGCACCATTGCAAAATTATGTCGTCCCAGAAATCTTAGAGTGAGGCTGAGAGACTTTGCAATGGCGTATGTCCACAACAGCACAGTACATTTTTCCGTCCCATTGCAAGAAACATTCAAAAACATAAGCTAAACTAGTATTCGCAATACCGAGAATTTTTAGTGTCGCATCGCTTTGGTCGTGTTGTTCTGTCGCGCACTGACCATAGTCGAACATCCATTGCCTAAGCGGTTAGCACGTGTTATCCTGAGAAATTATTACCAGGTTTGTTACTGGGTTTCAGTCGTTAAAAATTGTGTCAAATCAGCTGCTGTCGAATACCAGTTGTGAAAGTGAAGTAAATACGTACTTGACGTTCAACCTACCTAGAAAGAATACGCGGAATAATCGTGCTTTTTGATATACAGGATATTCATAAACACACGCATAATAAACTCACCACCCGAATCCTGAGCTAAATTGGAGACGAAAATGTAAGTGACAAAATTATGTACGACTACAGTTTGCGTGCACAAGGTGGCAACGTGGCAACACTGCACTGAGAAAGTCCCTCCTCGTGCGCTCCACGTCTCGGTACATGTTACGTGATGTAAACGTAGAGACATGTCGCTGCTATAGAACCATTTTTTTCTAACTCCATATTTAGAAATTTTACAGGAGAGCCATTACAAGTTTACGGAACATATTGTTTTATTTCGCAGTTAAAATATTAACGCACGTTATAAATGGTGTTTATGTAATATCATATTGGGACCCTGTTTACAAAGTTTCAAATGCTATAATGCTAAATGAATAGAATAAATAACAGTAAATGTATACATTTGCAATGGAGATAGAACAAAAAGTAGAACATGTTGGTTCTATACCGTCTGAGTTGAATATTTCTATTTGCTCTGTACTGTAATGTAAAAAGAATGGCGTTAGTATATACTAGCCACAAACCTTATAAAAAAAGTTAGAACAACATCGTTCTATAGCAGTGATGTTTGGACTGCTCGAGATTTTAGCCTGTACCCGTACGACGTAGGTCAGAACAGTATAAGACAAGTAAGATATATGTGGAGTGCAAGATGGGACTAAATACAGTGCTATGTTGCCACATTGTGCACGTAAATTGTCGTCGTACATCATTTTGTCACTTACATGTTAATCTCCAATTTATCTCAGGAATCGCGTGGTAGTGATTATTATGTGTTTGTTTCTGCACACTCTTGTATATGGGTCTATGCACTGCAGAAATAAACACGATCATTTCTAAGTCATGTTATTAAATTCCAGTCCTTTCGTGGCGAGAAATGAAATGTGCATCCCGTTGTTTGACAGTGGAACGATAATGAACGTTGTACAGTGCACGAGGCGTGGCAATGCGGTGTGAATTAACACTTCGATGTTACTGGTGTTCCTGCAGTGATGTATATAGGCGAATTACATCTATTTATGTCCTGATCTGCACGAAATGTGCGCATTCTTCTGAGTGTTAACCAGACGCGGATACAGGTAGAGGGGCAGACGGCCCGCCCCTTTTGACCTTTTTTGTATTGGTATCTGTAAAATATTACAAACTTGTAAAGTGGTATGTTCAATTTTTTTGTTCAGGAAATGCCATAAATAGCACCATTTTGCACATTAAAAAGTAAACTTTTCAGGGGAATGGCCCCCGGACCCCCGCCCCTTCTTTGACTCGGGCTGTGGGCATAGCTACTTTTTTGGGAATGCCCCCCTCCTCTTCAAAATAACATAGTTCCATCCCTGATGTTAACGGCTGGGCTGCTTCGGGAGCGACACACTGAAAGAAACATTTTGTAAGTAGTCTACCTTGCAAAATTATTTTGAAGTAAGCGCAAAATAATTTTCTTGTCACCACAATATTTTAGTGGCGACTGCAAAATATTTTTCTATGACGACCACGTAGTACATTTTACAGGACGACTACCCACAATTTTTTCCGTGTTTTTGTGCACTTTTCGTGTTTTGCGGATGAATCAGAAAACGTGAAGAGTTACAAGCTTTCTCAGTATTTTCCTTTCCGTTGATTTCAATATCAAGGTGGCTGCCTAGGTGGGCGTATTTTGTGCGTTGCGTTCAAGAGGCGCGGAGAGAAAAGGACCACACAGCACGCTCATGTCGCTTAATCCTAGCCTCTAGGCTCTAGTTACTGAGCTGGCGTGCGGTATTCTTGCCGCTAACACGTCTCTGAGACATTCGGTGGTGACCCTATCCTTTTATGTAGTAATATTTGAAATGAACGTGTGTTCTAACCGCCTATACCTTACAAATACTCTGAGGCGAGATTATTATGTCTGTAATAAGCACCGCAAAAACACCCATTTTCGCCACTTTAGAGATAAACGGAAGACCTGAAAAAGGTATACACGTATGTAACGTTCTTTGAATACCACGTACGTTGACTAGTTCCTGAATAAACTTGAGTCGGTCGAAGTTCTGCACGTCGCTCGGCGGCCCGGGCAGGCGGTTACCTTAAGAGGGCTGCCTACCCCACGCTTCAAATGCGTTGCAGTGTGTTCGTAAACAGGTTTTTTTCTACGAAAATATTCTACATGTGCCCATTGTGCCAACGTATGAAAAGAAAACAAACTTCAGACAAGTTCGGAACCTCATTATTTAGACGCCACGCTCGTTAAAAACATAGTTTCTAAGTCCTCCAACATGGCTAAAACGGCCTTTTCAGACTTCCGTACTTCACAATGTACTAGCCGGATGTATGAGCAACTCAGATTGCGACCTGCACTGAACTTAGTTGCAGACTTTCCACCAATAAAATTATATCGTCACCGCTTACTGTCTCATTGTAAAAACCGTTCGGCGGGAAGCTTGCACGCTAGTTCAGCGCTTGGCTCGTTGAAACAATGTAGCATTTGATGCGCGCTTCAAGGTCGACCTTATGCCGCTGTCATTTCTGAGCCTCTAACGCGCAGGTAGGTGGCGCCCTAAGTAATTTGTTTGAAAGAGGAAAATTGTACTGTCTATTTACAATAACGAACGCACGATATGTAAGAGGATACGCGCTTTTTTTCTCTCAGGGAAATGCGAAAGCCGCACTAGTTGTAGTAGTCTGACGTCTTGTCTCCTATCATGACGATACTGGTTTGAGTCCTGGTTCGGTCACTCCCAATGCCCGTACGCTGGAAACGTGGTGGAAGTTGCTAACCGACGTGATTCCTCTGAGTACTCCCGTTTCCTCCACCCATGCATTCCGTCGCTGCACCGTATTCACCTCAAGTCACCTTTAAATCTCTCCCTTCAGCAAAAGGCTTTGTTTGACTGAAAAAGTGTAAAAGTTTAACTTTAATGACTTACGTGTTAGTAATGAAATATCTCTAATGTTGAGAGTTACTTGTATATTCGTTGCAAGATAAAACTTGCCACTCCCCCGTAAAAGGTGAAGATTCATTAAACGAAAGAAACGTGATTTTGTAAGCTGCAATCGCGTTTGGTCGAAAGTAGATGTTTTTGAATCAGTAAGAATCTTACAGCATCCTTACGTTTTCCCATCCACTTACAGCAGTTATGTTGGTTACAAGCGATACAAAGAAAACAGCAATGGCGACACTGGAAATGCTAAGTTCTTCGCAAACATAATATCCTATGATAATATTGCATGCTATAGGCACACTAATTCTTTAGTACCGAGAGAATCGCTAAGGATAATTTTGTTGCAATGAGCTGATTCGCGTCGTGTAACAAAGCGGCATGTTTATCGCTTTAGTGTATAACTGGATTTCTGTCTGTGATGAAAAACGTGCATCAGGCGTTCCAATTTAAATACGACCATCTCCATCGAGATTGTAGATCGATCTTTTCAGTACGAGTGACTGTCAGAAATGGATGAAATTGCAAATAGAAGTAATATTAGCCCCGTGAATGGAAAATCATCAATGAGTTATCACACATTTGTGAAAATCTGTACCTCCACAGTTTCCACGTTAATTACGTGCGAGACAAGCAGACCTGTTTGAACACACAGAAATCCACTCTTGCGACGTCATTTGGACTGTCTATGACACGAACAAACGTTTGTAACGAGACATAGGTCCACCACATTACACGATATTTCGTGCCTAACGATATTAATAGTTTCATTTTGAAATACCGTTAGATATGACTTTCTAACAGCGGGTGACTGCAACACTCGGAAGGATTTTTTAAATTTTATTTGAGTAAGGAATAGATTACTCAGTTTTATATCTGAAAACCTTTCGTTTAATCCATACATATACATTATGTCATTTGTTACTAAACGGACCCAAAATTAACATTTTAAGTTTATAGAATTTTTTGGCAGAAACAGTTTAAAACAAAGTTCCATTAGCCTGACATTATTTTAACATTATTGCCGACTTTAAATTATGGAAGGTTATTATTATTTCTCATTTATCACAATTAATAATAATATAATACATGCAGTGTAAACATGTTGCAATGTGTTTGGAGCTGTTATTTCGTAACAAAGTTTTGGTATATAGCTTGGAGGGAATATAATTGATTACTAGGGACCCTTGTTTTTCGCAAAAAGAATTTTGCCTCACTTTGTTTCAGTGCCTTACGTGCACATCTGCAGTTCTGCGTCGTGGTCAGTGATTGGATATTTTAACTCACGAGCCATGGGATTCTAACGGCCAATCACAGACGTGTAGTGTTGTAGGAACGTTATTGTAATTGGCTCAGTCAAATTAGATACGGCTCTTCACATAGACACGCGGCCAGTAACTGAGCGTTGCATCTAAAGATACATTAGCTAATGTTGTATTTATTATTTATTTTTATTTAAGGATTTTGTTTGTGGCGAAGTTATGGCTTTCGTCTTCTCTTACACTTAACCACATCTATATCTACCGTTGAAACATAGGCCTACATGTGTGATAACACGAGTAAAGCTAAAACTACAATAAACGCTTAAATACACAATTAATGTAACAAAAATTATTCATTAACTTAACAAAGATAATTATTTGTACACTGATACCAGAAAATACCCCATTAGTCAATAAAAATATTAGAAGTGTTGAGTACGGTATCTAAATACACGTGTATAGTAACATAGTGATACGACTAAACTTGCGGGAGTTATTTGTGTTTGGATAACAGTCTTATAATATACAACAAAAGTATTGTTCACATGAAAAAATGTATATAATGCATCGACAAACACCAGAAATATTAAAGACCACGGGATTTTACAATGTGTTACTAAACAAGTCGTAATTTGGTTCTGTAGTGTTATGCGACAGAAATGGTGGAGAACAAAGTTCAGTCTTATAGAGGCTTTCTCTAATCTCTTGAAACCTGCCATTTCACGGTTAAACAACTACCACCGCCTGGAACACTGAGCGTTGTACAGTTCATACTGAAACTCCAGCTAAACTCCTGATTAATATGACCTTTATAGTATTTTATGTTGCTGAATTCATTGACAGTGTGAAAGTGTAGCGGACAGGATCAAGACCTTTCTCCAAAATATACTTTAAAAATTACTAAGTACGTGAGGATGAAAGTTAATGGCAACATTTTTACGTTATCTTCTTGTAATTTCAACTGAAAATGTCTGTGTCGGAATGTTCTTTTTATAATTTTCTACTCTCCGCCGTACACAGTGTGTGATTAAAATGTTTGAACATCCCTTCCTCCCCTCCTCCCGCAAATAAAGGTTTAACGAGAGAGACAGAGAGTGAAAAAAAGGGGGGATAACGTGAGAGAGAGAGAGAGAGAGAGAGAGAGAGAGAGGGAGAGAGACCCCGCAGGCGAAGCAAACACTAGAAGTGAAGAAAAAACATTTACATTGGAAGAGATTTTATATCTGCAAAGGTCCTCCAAAGATAATTTTTTTTTATTTCGCTTCCAAGTAGCAATATGCTGGTCCGCATGCTGTGCATAATGAAGGGTGGCATGTGTCGCAAACAAGTTAATGAACATCAGAGACAGAGCAAATCTGTGTTCGAGCAATAATACGGCTTTCGGAGCAGTAATTCAGGAGGCGATGTGAATTACGACACAAAGAGAAAAATTCAGACTTGTTTTTTAAAACGATCCTTTCGTTCCACGAGTAATGAAGCTCTCTTGAGCTCTGGTTAAAAGCTCGCATTCTTCACTACTCAGGCAGTTTTAATTTTTATTTCCTAGTTCTCGCTTTTCACAGTAAAGGAATGACATTTTTTTTACAAGTGGTAGGTAACCAACCATGTCAGTTGCAGAAATGGGATAGTTTGCAGTACAGAACTACTGAGCACTACCGCAACACAGCTGTCAATGTAATCATACAGAGAATTGATGTTCCATTTTTTAAAAATGTGTATATGTAAGACCTAATTACATTATTGAATATTTAATGCATTTTTTATTGCTTACATTTAAAAATAAATTGTGGCAAAATTCTCCATACGTTCAATTTTAGAGTAGTTTTATGCAGTAAATGATTAATACGCGAATTCAATGACATGCACGTTGGAATTTACTGTCCTATGCGTACTAAAGCCCCGTCTATTCGTTCATTGTCTGGTGTCCCAGCGAGTAGCGTCTAGTTGACAAATGGGTAATTGAACTCGTGAATTTTTTCCTTTCCCTATTTATGCGCTATTTACTTGTATGCTTAAATATTTTTTTTTACGATTTTGCTAGAACACAATTCGATATGAAACACAAACGGTTTTAAGTATTTCAAAAATTGTATTTACTATTTTTTTTTTTTTTTTTCATTTCGGGTAAACAACTTAAAATGTGCTAAAGGAAAACATGATTTTAACAACACATCTTATTTATTCGTGATTATACACGTAGTTAAGAATATTAGTAGTTTTATTTACACTATTTTATTTTCCGAAAACCGAGTGGAATTTTTGTTTCGAATTATAGGTGAGTGAAAAAAGGCAGTTTTTTTTTTTTTTTTTTTTTTTTATCGAGCATACACAATATGTTTGGAATTCCCATTGTTAGAATTTGAAACAAATTTGTGCTGTGTTATTGGAGAGAACATTAGTTTCATAAAGTTGGCATGCTTGTATTTAAGCGTGTGTGGTTGCGTTTGTGTGCATGCAGGAGTCTTCGCCGGTGTTGAATTTGCACATTTGGCGCGTGGGAACAGCGTAGCGATAAGAGCCAGTGTCCCACACTTGACGAGAAGCATATCGCCTCTATTCGCAGCGCGCCAAACTGTCGTGCAAGGTTGTCCTTGTAGTCTTTTTCCTACGGGACTTGAAGCGGTGACCACAACATTTTATTTTTTAATAGTATGAAGTAAAATAAATGTATGCCTCTCGCTTTGCACTTTACGAATTCAGGTAATATTTTTGCGGAGTTACAGCAGTCTAAAAAACTCTTGCGCCAGTCGAGGACTACTCTTAATATGTTACAAGATAAGTAGTAAGGATGAGATAGAGCTAGTATAATATCTAGAGTTGATAGTATATCGCGAAAATGTTTTGTTCCAACATACCCTTGAAAACACTGTAGTTTTTTGTGACATGTATGATTGGGTGGTATACGTCTGACACAACGTAGCTCTCTGCAGGCCAATAGCAGGCATCAAATATTCCAATAGCGGGATTCTTATTGGCTCAGTCAAATAGGGTAACTGCTTCACGTACAAGCGAAAGCCGGTCATCTTTCCATAAGCTGAACGTGTGTTGAAACCCAGCGAGCGGCCAAGTTTTCCCACCATAAACCATCATCTCTAATGATATCATAACTCGTTAGATACCGGATAAAATTAGAACGTTGACTGTCTACTCAAGCAGTCATCAGCTGTTCGTTGGCTTCTACTTGACACAATTGTTATAGAAGGTGATTTATCGCGGGACAACTTGACTGTTTGCTAGGCTTCAATGTAATGTATTCATTTCTGACACTTTTATTTCGTTACTGGCGAGTCCCTATTATACTGGGCCAATAATAACTCTGGTGCGCTACTACTGGACGTCTGTGATTCGTCTGTAAACAACTAGACTGTGCCACATAACCGTCGACCAATAGGACGCTACACTGATTTGAAGAATACGCTGACAGAAAACATTCTCGCGATAAGTCACTTTCTCTAACAATTGTATCACATGACTTGGCTTACATTTAGTTGTTTATTACTGATTCAGTGCCATCCAGGAGGTGTCGAATAAATCAAAAGGGCCAACCACGAAAGAGACACGAAGTAACAGGTGTTTGAATTCCACCTTGTGTCAAATAGTAAACAGGAATTTGACAAGTCCCTGATAATTGTAGTAATGGTGGCCACGAAGACGATGCTATAAATTTTTGGCATGCAGAATTCGCGTTATTATTTCCGTACAGACTAGAATTCATTGATCTGTGATGTCTTTAGCCGCTGGCCCTTGTGTGACGTCAGTTACGTGTTTGATTGCTTTACATACGATTGGTCACTGTGCCGTGAGAATTTTAGTTATTGGCTGAAAGATCTCCCCGCTGAGAGCCACGACACTGTATATTTATGGAAGATGTCGAGGGAGCAAATGACATATTGCAGTCAGAAAATAACGGAAATTGGCAGATCTATAATAATAATTGTGTGTGTAATATATATGCATATATATGTGTGTGTGTGTGTGAGAGAGAGAGAGAGAGAGAGAGAGAGTTCGGTTTTTCTGTTATTAACTCCTGTGTAGTACTTTTTTTTAAGGTTTAGGGAATTTTTACTATAGCCGATTTGTGGACGCTGATGGTCCAGCTGTCGAGCGCCGCATAATCCCAGTCAATATATCACCAAAACAAGGAAAGAAAAGTCCGTGTAGACATTGGTCCGAAAATCCTTAGTTTTTGAGTTACTAATTAAATTTTGGTTCAATGTGCTGCAAGGTAACCAGTAGTAAAATGGACGACTTGAAGTACACGCCCTCTGACGTCACACCGCACGGGGAGAGTACTGTGGGAAACAAAGCTTGTTTACAAACATGCTGATTTGTTGGTTGGTGATGGAAAAAACCAAACAATTTGTGCACTTGTTAACTTGCACGTATGTATAAAAAATATTAGTTACATTTCATGGTTAAGATATGCAAATCCAGGACATGTGAAGTCAAACGTGTGTATGAAGGTTATGTTCGGTTGCGGTATCCATGGAGATTGGAATTGTATCTCACCTCAGACCACGGTCGTAGAAGAACAGGTCTGGACACTCGCCTGGAAACTTGACCCCCTTGTTGTTTGGCTGTAGTTCACCAAGTTACCGAGAATATTGTGTTTTATTGGCGCTGATGTTACGGCGGTCGGACTAAACTCCGCCCACTTCCTTTCCGCTAAGATAAACAATTTATCAAAACCTATTTTTTATCAATTTATGAAATCATTTCTTCGCTCACAAATTTAAGAAAAGGCTCTAGCAATCTTTATTGACTTTACAAATTAAACAATGGAAAAAAGTTGACGGAGTTTGAGTCCGACCGCCCGGAAAACAGCGCCAAAAAGTACGGCATTCTCGGTAACTGGACGAACTACAGCCAAACAACAAGGGGGTCAAGCAAAATACATTGGTAGATAGGCGAGTGTCCAGACCTGTTTTTCTACGACCGTGCCCCAGACTGAAGCTCCACCTCATTTCAAGTGGTATATTAATGTTGATAGAAAAATGAATGCTATTATTGGTACAAGTGTGCTGATGCCTTTATTTGTATCCTCTATGGCGGATGTGGGAGTATTTGACAGGGAGTGACAGTGCATGATCCGACGTGTGCATGTGTGTGAGGAAGCAAGGTATTATTCCGAATATATACTGTGAGTTTATGTCAGTTTCACCGATGCTAATATCAGAAACTCAGATTAAATGTTCGAAACGACATCTTGCTACCTCGCACACATCCACAAGTATCATGCATTGTCGCATCCTGTCAGGAACTCCCACATCCACCATAGTGGTTACAAATTAGGGCATCAGCATACTTGTATCCATAACATAATTTAATTATCTAACAAAATCACTTTTACTACTGGTTACTTCGTAACACACTGAACACTAAACTTTCGTTAGAAACTCAAAAACTGAGGACGTTTGGACATAAGTTTATATTGACTTTTTTCCTTGTTTTGGTGTACGCAACACAACTTCCAAGTTTTTAGAAGTGTTTCTGGGACAACCGTATATGTGAAGATAATTGGGAGTTTTACAATAGTCGCGACGGTGGGCGTGGTTGACAAGGTCGCCCCGAGGCGCGAACTTTACCGCGCTGGCAGGGACGTTGCCAAGTTAACGAGCTGTCAGCTGTGCGGAGCTGCCCGTCGTAATTGGTCCAGGCGTGCAGATGCGCCGTCCTACACAGACAAAGAGTAGAACTACAGGTTGACGTTAGGGTTTTTTTTTGCGCTCCTACCAGTCCCTGATTTCCTAGCCGTCACTTTGTGCTAGCCTCGCTATACTGTATCGCTCTGACTCGCAAAAAAAAAAATCTGCTAGTCACGAATGCGATTGATATTGCTGAGGTTGTTACATTGAGTCATTAAGTTAGCATGGGAATAGGGTAAAATATATGCTTCAGGCATTCCGAAAGTACCTCGAGTAGAATTTTCGAGCTTCTAGTGAAACACATGACCCTGAATCGCTTGCAGGCTTTAAACTAGGAACAAGAGAGATTCGCGTTTATTTGTGTGCACAAATTAGAATGCAAGCAGCTGTCACGTTCGCGATTGGCCCGTTGCTTATTTAAACTTCTTAAAAAATGGCTGAATTTGACAAGCATTCCCAATTTTCTACGATTTCTTACAAATAAAAAAATCAATGCGATTTTGTATATGTCTTGTAGACCGCGACACTGTTCTTTAGTGTGAATTGTTTAATTTCTATATGTCAGTTGGTTTTCCTTTCTTGTATAAAACCGTTTTATGCAAATTTGTGTTTTAACACGCCACTAAGTATACAAAAACTATTATTTTCGTTACTGTAATAATAGTCACAATGTATGTGTACAAATCAAAACATACCACCTACAAATATAAAATATATTAAAACAATTAACATTTTGTGTGAACCTTTTTGTCACTGAGTGTGTTCAGGTGAGCGTACGCTAGTGGATTCTATCAAGCTTGTAACAAAATAAGAAAGTGAATGTCGCAGGTCTCCACTCATTGGTATATTACGCTTTTATCAGTAGGGTTCACGTATATCTGCAGCCCTGATTGGCAACAACCTACTGGGCACACTGTTTGAGTGATTCGTGCACTGAGGATCAACACTGAATTGAAATTCACTCATTCGCAATGAAAGATAAAAACACACCGAAGGTATACAGTTTTAATGTTCGACTATAGTGGCCACAACAAACAATAACAGATACCATGATGTATAGATTCTGAAAAATCATCTAAACTATACATTTTTTCTTGTCGACTTGCAAACGTAATACAATCTTTCGATTTCCTGATTATAAGAAAAACCATAACTTCCAATTTGGCAGGGTTTATAGGGGAACTTTCTGGTCTACGAATTCGTTAGGTCTACGAAGACGCCCTCTTTACCCTCTCTACAAAACTACACGAAACTGCCTATTTCCACTCCTACATGATTCTGTTGGTGCCTTATGTACCATTCCTAGAGCCACTGTTTTTTTGGTGAAAATAATTTTGCACCAACTGTTTTCAAATGTAAATGAATAACATGTTGAAACTCAAACCACATCATGTACTGGCGTATTTACACCCGTCCGGTACATGATTCCTGAGGTTACACAAGAAGACAGAACAGAACTTACAGAGCCGATTTCAGGCGCAATTATGGACATTGTCAAGTTCCGTGGAAAAATGTACGACCACGAAGTCAGGCTAGGGGAAAACATATCCTTCTACCAGGTTGGCCTGGCTTCTTAGGTGTGACAGATAAGAGCTCAAGGTATCAAGCACTCTGTACTAGACTGCGCCGCATGCAGCAATGGGCAACAACAAGCCAACAGTAACTTCCATTTCGCTGGACGTATCATAGTAGGATCGCAGGCTGCCGGGAGTATCACATCCGTGAACTCATGTCACTCTGCCTCCGACGCGGCATTCCAGCACTATCGGGGACATGCTCTACTGATTTTCAGTCTGAGGACCGCATTGCTGCAACCTCCAGACCATGGACCCTGAAGAATTCTGGTAGCGTATCTCTCGCACTGCTGTCAGCTGTAACCACGGCCATGGTGCAGTTGTGTCCAAGTAAAGAGGTCTCAGTTGAGACTCTTCTCTCGGGATCTCGAATTCACTCCGCATTTGCTCCATCATCTGTGGTACATGACAGTGATCACAAAGTGGATCGTCAACTAGTCCAAATCCTTATAACTTCGCTTCAAAATTGCCGTGTACAGAAATGAACAGCGTCAAATAATGATCAATGTAAATTTTTACGCGCAGGTAATCACGGACATTGGAAAAGGTTTAATCGATTGTTCGTCCCTTTTCGTAGGCCACACATCTTTCTTGCCATGTATCAAACATTTCTCTCGAGCAAGCCTTACTGTATGTTATCCCAATTCGTTTCGGAGTTTCATATCAATGACAGCACCATTTTTCTTTGCGAGGACGTTCAGAGGTAACATTTTTGCCAGGTCAGTGATCGAATGTGTTGATTGAGTTCAGTATGCCTTTTGTTACTGCAAGAAACGCTGTGCGCTGGCGCTCATGTATGTACGAATGATCAGATTACAACTATCAGGTAGCAAGGGAATAGGTTAGTGTTCTATTGCGTGGGTGTTCCTGACTGAGAACCGGCAAGGGCAAGCTCTATTTACGGTGACATACATATTTGCGATCGGAACTCTTTGCAAAGTCTCCATGTCCTACACTCTGATGGACTCTCTGGATTTTATCTATTCAATTTATGGAAAATACTCGTGCATCACCCAAGAACGGTATTACAGTATTAAAAAAAAAAAAAAAAATAAAATAAAAAAAAATAAAAAAAAATATATATATATATAATTTCTCTGAGGATTCTTAATGTAATATTTATGATACAAAAATTATTTACGTATACTTTTATAGCAAACATCACTCTTTTTAATAATACCTGAATATTAAACACTTATTCTCTTTCGCTATCAACATTAAAGAATATGATGGATATGCACTTTTCATTTAGCTGCCGAGATGTTTTAGTTTTCGTTTTATGTGCTTTAGTTATCTTTTGAAACATTGTCTATAAACTGTTAGGTATTTTCTTTATTATTTAACTTAATGTACTTGGCAAGTATGAAATTATAAAATACGTATTTTATTAAGGTTTTGGAAACTATGCTACAGTGTGACCTTATGGGAATGAAATTTCTGTCTAGTTGGTCCTATATTCTATAGTTATGATTATTACTTATATAGGACTGATATACTTTTTGAAAGACTGTTTCTAAAATCGAAAAACTTTAACATTGTTTTGCAGATAACTAAAATGGGCATGTAGTCGATTGATGTGTAACACCGTCCATTTCGTATTTGATGTTTTGTCTGATTGTCGACCTGATAAAAATAATTAATATATAAATATATTAGAATAATTTTTTTTTCTTTATGAGGTTGAATAAATGTTTGTGTCCCTTCGTCGTCACTATCGTTGGGTTTTTTTTACGGTTGAACGGATCGTCATACAACACTGAGTTTTTTTAATGCCAACATAACTTAAGCAGTGATGTATGACCAGAAACCCATCATTTTCAATTTTTTTTAAAGTATACAAGATTACAGTATGTGTAGAAACAGAAACTAAAGCTATAAAAGAAAACTCTGAAAATAAAAATGAAAAATATGTTACGTTTGACAGATAGATCGCTATGCAACAAACTGCGGTATGCGGCGAAGTGGCTGGATTTCTATTCCTCGCTCTCTCAAAATTAAAATACTGCGATCACGGATACAGCGCGGCGGACACTATTTGAAGGGCGTGATGCTATAGTAACAGTTCTCGTTATTGTGAACTCTAGTTCGTCTTTCGCGCGATAGAAACTAACCATCAACACGTGTAAATAGTTATGTAGAGATCATGGGTTCGAACCATGGCCCGGGCATGGATTTTGTGCTGTCCCTTCACCTCACGTCACCCTCGTCGGTTCTTAAGGCCGTGCTATTTATGTTTATACTTTTTTTTAGCGATATTATTTTTTTGCGTCTAAACTAGAACAGATATAAAAAAATCTGTCTGTCAGTTTGGTTTAATATCGTCTTCTCCATGTTGGCTGATTTTTTTTTTTTTCAATTCAATAAATACTATGATTTTAGCTAATTATGTAATCAACGAAATTCTCGTAAGTTGAATTTTAGTCGAAACTGTATAATTTCCAGCTTTGAAAAAATTAGGTATCACAGCAATAACCATTTTAAACAGAACTGCCAGACAGATTTTATATCAGCTCTCGTTTAAGATTGAAAAAAAAAAAAAAAAAAAAAATATATATATATATATATATATATATATATATATATATATATCGCAAAAATTGTAGAAACTAAAGGCCTTAAGACCTTAAGGCGGCCGCCTACCCCTCGCTTCAAATTCGTTGCAGCGTGTTCGTAAACAGGTTTTTTCTACGAAAATATTACACGTGTGTCCATTGTGCCAACGTACGAAAAGAAAACAAACTTCAGACAAGGTCGAAACCTCATTCTTAATACGTCTCGCTCATTTCAAATAGGCTACTATTTCTAAGCCCTTCAACAAGGCTAAAAAGAGCCTTTTCAGATTTCCATACTTCAAAATTTACTAACTGGATGTATGTGAAACTCAGATTGCGACCTGCACTGTACTTAGTTGCTGATTTTCCGCCAGTAAAATTATATGGTAATCGCTTAGTGTCCCATAGTAAAAACCGTTCGGCGGGAAGCTTGCACGCTAGTTCAGCGCTTGGCTCGTTGAGGCGACGCGGCATTTGATGCGCGCTTCAAGGTCGACCTTACTGCTCCGTCGCTTTTGAGCCTCTCACGCACGGGTAGACGGCGCCCTTAAGACCTCATTCTTAAAGGAGCGTTAATCCTTCTCACTCCAGCTCACGACCTGCTAACCTCATGTACGACAGCCACGGATATTTACAGTGTATAATTAATCTTAGTGTATTAGTAATATATTTTAAATACTCACTGGCATTCCCAATGTGAAAACTAAGTCACAATATACACGTTTGCTTAAAAAGGTAATGATTATCTTTCAATGAAATAAATAAATGCTTACAATGAAATAAATAAATCCAATTTACTACCAACTCACAACTTTCACCAGCATTTGGGAACAACATTAGTTTCAGCTTCTCAGCTATGCCGCGTCCACGTCGCGAATAGCTTACAAATGTTTTGTATTTCGAAAGCCTGCCGCGGGACCGAGTATCATTGCGCTGACGTCACAAAATTCTAACTTCTGAAGTTCTGAGTGGCTGAAAGTTATTCGCACCCTTTGCGTCGCGTCCGTGTTATTGTGCTAAAAGACGCGTTTACATGGAAGCTGTTAGTTGAAGGTGCCTTATTGGAAATGGAAATCGATACCGGGTCAGCTATTTCAGCCATTCCTTATGAATATGGCTAGGAATATTTCGCGAGTTCCACGACCAACATGCTGGAATCCATTATCCTGTGTATACCAAAGCCCTACCATTTGTCTATTACCTGCTACTCATTCAGACAGCAGACAATGAACGAATATACGGGGCTTGAGTATGCATATGGCATTAGATTCTAGCATGCAGGTCATTGAACTCGTGAATTTTTCCTAGCCCTATAGTTATGGTAATATTTCGCGAATATATTTTGTGCCAACGTGCCCTATGCGTCTTGCACGACGTAGCTGTCTGCAGACCAGTAATTTAGGCATCACTAGATATGATGGTTAGAGATGACGGTTTATCGCGGGAAAACTTGACTATTTGCTGGGTTTCAACACACGTTCAGCTTACCAGAATATTACTAGCTTTTGCTTGTACTTGGAGCTGTTACCCTATTGAACTGAGCCAATAATAGACCTGATATTGTAATACTCGATCCGTGTTATTGGTCGGCAGACAGCTACGTTGTGGCAAGAAACTAAAACGTTTTCAAGGGTATGTTGGCACAAATCCTTTACACGATATGCCATCATCTCTAGGCATCACATATTACGATAGCGGTATTCCCATTGGCTCAGTCAAATAAGATAACAGCTCCACGTACAAGCTAAAACCAGTAACATTTTTATACGTTGAACGTGTGTTGAAAGCCAGCAAACTGTTTTCCCGCGATAAACCATCATTTCTAACCTTTGTCTCTGCTTGTAAATTATATTGTGTTCCTAACCTGTCAAGGTGGTGTGATTAAACCTAGGGGTGTTATTTACGTAAAGGTAAAATACAAACTATGACGGGAGCACACGTGGTGAATTTGACGAGCGCCGGTACCTTCGTCTTGAGATTAAAGCCAGCGGGGGCATGAAATAAACATTCCGCCCTTCGGCGCGACAAGGGTGATGGGGGGGGGGGGGTGAACCCAGGGCTCGGGCACACTTACGAAGACGCCGCCGCTTGCGAGTTTAAGTTTAAACGGGCCTGTGATAGTCTGTTTGCCAGGCGGGCCCCGTAAGACAAGCCTATGCCGGGAAACAAGCGCGTTTCAATGTTTAAACATTCACAGTCTTTGTCGTCGGGGGAAGAGCAAGCCGTGAGAAGCGCGAGAACCTAAGTGCTGTTTTGTCATCATAAATACCTAGCAGAGACACGGTGATATCGCGGGTTCAACGACCTACCGGTTGGACTTCCACGGTCCTGTGTTTACTATGTCCTCAGGCCACAGAATATTAAGGTATACAGAAGTGAAATAGCTAGTATCACGGCGAACCTAATCACACACGCCAGCGAAATGGCATCCCTGGCCAGAAGCATGGTGGAAACACTCACCGCCAATCAGCGTAAGGCAGGTGCTATGCTAGACTAATAGGCAAGGACAGGAATTTTTGGTGAAAATATTTTTGCCTCACTTTGTTGCAGTGCCTTACGTGCACACCTGCAGCTCAACTTCATGGCTATTGGCAGAGTGTTTTTGTGCAGAATAGTTATTCATTATACTGAGTCGATCAGTACACGGATAGCTGCGACACATCACGTCTGTGATTTGCAGGTTTAACCTCCAGGCGCTGGGTGTTACGGCATCCAATCACTGACCACAAAGCAGAGATGCAGGTGCGCACGTAAGGCACTGAAACAAAGTTCTGCAAAAATCTTTTCGAAAAATTTCCTATCTCTACTAATAGGTAGGGCCTCAATTTTGTCACGAAAATATTTTTGCCGCATTTTGTTTCAGTGTCTCACGTGCGCATCGGCAGCTTTGCTTCATGCTTATTGGCAGCGTGTCTTTGTTCAGACAAGTTTATCATTTGACTGCACCAATCAGAATAAGATTACTGTGACTCCGTACGTCTTTTTCCAAGGCAAGTGAGAGTAAAGTCATCCAATCACAGCCGATGTAGCAGAGCTGCAAGATGTGCACATGACGCATTGAAACCAAATGCTGCAAAAATCTTATCTCCATAAAATTGTAGCTGTACTAATAGGAAACCTGCCGTAACATGCAGGAGCTAAGCATACCCGTGGTTGTTATTAACAGCCCCGGGCAGCCAATAAGCGGCGAAATTCGTTGGTATGCAAAGAGTCTGTATTACTGTTTAGTCTGTGCTCAGGCCGTGTTCCAACAAGTACGTTTGTTTACTTTTCATCATCGCCATCACCACATAAAAAAATAACCACAAAGTCTAGACAAAATATACTTCTACTGTATAGGCCTATAAAGTATTGGATATTATGAATTCCTTAACATGTAACTGATATGGCCAAACCAGTAATGGGACCCCGGATCTCCAGAACGAGAGTTATGCTGGAATCACAATTGCGCAACGGGATCCGATTTTGCGCACAAATTCTGTGATCGTATTTTGGTGTTTTTGCGATTCGGTAACTACCGAAGGTTGTAAAAAACCAAATACCAGTTACAAAACACCAAATCGCCGCCATATTACAATGAGCGGGGAAATAGTTTATTCTTTAGTTTTTTTTTAATTGTATTAAATTTAATAAAACTATTTGTATAGCTACTTCTTTCAAATACGTTGTTTAGCATTCGTAATTTAGGCCGACCATAATTTTCGGTTTTATAACCAATTTACCATTACAGCACGCAACATCAAAACAAAAACATTCTCCAGCTTTGACAGTGGGACACCAGGCAGCACAAAAAGCTGCCAGTAACTGACAGTCTGTGACAGTCAGGTTGTTCGAATTGAAAGCTTACCAAAAAACATAAGCACAACTCTAAAAACCCTCTCAAAAGTGAGTTGTAACTCGGCCTCGGCCACTCGTTCATTGGTTGCTGCTCCAGTGAGTGGCCAGTTGTACATGTGACAAGGTGACGTGGGAGTCTGTGAGTGTTTTCATGTGTGTCTGCTATTGGTTCACAGTCCGTAAGTACAATGGCGCCAGGGGAAATAAGCTATAGGTAGAGATTTTGATTAGAGGTACGTCAATTTCACGGATTCCTCTGGCAGCAGCCTAGACTTGTCAATCCTATACACCCACTGGCTACAATCGTTTATCTATTGGCGTATAACTAGGGCCCAGTAGTTTTCGCGAAAATAATTTTGCAGCACTTTGTTTCAGTGCCTTAAGTACGCACCTGCATCTCTGCTTTGTGGTCAGTGATGGGATGCCGTTAACACCCAGCGTCTGGAGGCTACACCCGCAAATCACAGACGTGATGTGATGCAGTTATCCTTATACTGATTGGAACAGTCAAATTAATAACGACTCTGCACAAAAACACTCTGTCAATAGCCATGAAGTTTAACTGTAGGTGTGCACGTATGGCACTGAAACAAAGTGGGGCAAAAATCTTTTCGCGAAAACTACCGGGCCCTACGTATAACCGTACAAGCAGGTAGCAAGCGATACCACTTCGCATTATTTCCTTATTTACTACTGGCTTGCAGTAGTCAAACGCGTTTCGTAACAGCCGCCAGCAAGTCACAGACATGACAATGAAGTATACATAATTGGCGTTCAACCTGACCTGGAATGTATCTGCGAAATTTACGTACCTCTAACTATGGTTTATCGCGGGAAAATTTGATTATTTGTTGTGTTTCAACGTATGTTCAGCTTATGAAAAGATGGCTGGCTTTCGCTTGTATGTGGAGCTGTTGCCCTATTTGACGAAACCAATAAGAATCCGTTATTATAATATTTGATCCCTATTGGTCTTCAGGCAGCTGCATTGTGTCAGTGTTTTCAAGGCTATGTTGGCAGAACTTATTTTTGCAATATACCATAGTTAAAGAAGGTGATTAATCGCCGTAAACGTTGACTCTATGCTAGGCTTCAATGTAATGTATTCATTTCTGACGTTTTTATTTCGTTACAGGCGAGTTCCTATTTGAACAGGCCAATGATAACCCTGGTTCACTACTACTTGACGTCTGCGATTCGTTGTAAATAACTTACACTGTGCCACATAACCATCGGCCAATATTACATGACGCAGGACGTTACACTGATTTGCATAATACGCTGAGAGAAAACATTCTCGCGATAAATCACCTTCTCTAACCATAATCTCTAGCTATAGGTAGAGACCTGAAAATTTCGCGTTTTCTTTTAGGCGCAACTTCCGGATTTTCGCCTGTGGGAATCGTGCCAGACGATTCCGCTGGTCGACGGGTTTTCTCGGGGATATCACGTTTCCTCCGCCCTTTCATTCCGGTCTAGTTCCTTACTCACCACATGTCACCCCTCACCAACGCTAAAGACCTCGATGTTGAGCGCTGGCCAAAATTTCTCACGCACTCACTTTTAGGCGCAAACTATAATTCCAGCAACTATAGGTCCGTATCACGTTCACAATTGGCCGTTGACCTTTACTCGACACTTCCTGGAAGTAGCTGAGCCAATAATAAAACTATAACTGAACACAGATGACTCATCGTGATTTTTACCAGTGGAATAACCAATGTTTCGTTACGAAAACTGCTTACAAAAAAAACTATTTTGCATCTTGAAATTTAAATTTTCTCGGGGAAAGGACTCCCCGGAACCCCTGCTTTAAAGGGATGTCCGGGGTGTTCATAATATTATTCTAAGGTTAAACTCTCCCCTACAACATTCCTGGCTACGCCACTGCTTAACTAAGAGTTAAAATAACAGAGACCCAAAGTGGAAGTAATTAAAGTGTACACGATTTTCAAATCTATCGCCTTCTCAAATGAATTCCCGAAATATCCGTGGGTCTGTAAAAACCACACGGGATTATGTTATGTAATGGGCGCCACATACTTGGAAATGTTTCAGGCGCTGGAGACTTTGAAGTGAAGAGCGGTAAGTAAAGCCCACGATTTTTCGCGTAAAGAAGTCTGCAACAGTTTGTTTCAATGCCTTATGTGCACATATGAAGATCTGCTTCATGGTTATAGGCAGAATGTATTATTGCTCAGACGTTGCTCATTTGACTGTACCGACAGGAACAAGGTTACTGCGACACCACACGTCTGTGATTTGCGAGTAGAACCCTATACGCTGAGAGTTAAAAACGGCCAATCACTGACCATGAAGCAGGGCTTCGTATGTGCAAGCAAGGTATTGAAACAAATTGTTGCAGAATTATTTTCGTGAAAAATATTTTGGGCTCTAGCGATATGTATTGACACCAAATTTTATGACTACATTTTTGCACAAACTTGTCTCAATACCTTTCTGCCTGTTTGCTTCATGGTTATTGGCAGCTTGTCTTTGTGCAGAGATGCCTCCCATTCGACTGTACCAATCAGAATACGGTTCCTACAACATTGCAGAGGATAGGAAGATATATTTTGAAAGGATAACAGGGAAAGGGGACTCACCCAGCTCTGAAAGCACGACCGCACATCCAAGGAGATGTACCTCGTCTAATTCGCCGACTACGCCTCCTTCCTGGTTCGGAGTCTTGTCCGCACTTCTCGCTCTCCGTCACTGAAAAAAAATTATGGTTTTATGTACCATACTTCTGTTAAAATAGGGACAACATTCCGGTTTGGTTGTCGTTACTATCTGCATTGTTTCCATAACAATCTGTTCTGTTGAAGTAACAATATCTTCTGTAAAAGGAGGAAGCAGCTACAGAATAGATTTTCATAGTAACAATGCAGATAGTAACGACAATCAAACTGGAATGTTGTCCCTATTTTAACAGCAGTATGGTACCTAACAATACTTTTCTTTCAGTGACGACGTTTCAGCACTTTATGGTGATTGGTGGAAAAGGAGATTTGTACATGGAGTCCAGCTTTTGGATTTCTGATGTCGTGACGATATTTTGTAGACGGCACAGTGGCGGATAGCATAGGGGCATAGTCTAGAGCCATCTTCGGAAGATGATTAGGCGAGTCCCAAGTAGGTTTACCGACTGCGAATGCGGATACCTTGTTGCGCAAGCAAGGTTGGGAAACAAACATTGTTTTCTTGCCCTCTGTAACAAATATTAGTAGCCGCTTAATGTTGCTAACCACATTCGTTGAAGTACGAAGAACGTCCAATCGAAATCAGTTTGCTATAGTATCTTTCGCATCCTTATTTTTCGTACTGTGGACACAGGTCAAACTCTAGAAGTCTGCGGATTTTCAAACATTATTTTTTTTTCGGTTGCGTTTTTCTGTGTTGCAGTACGGTGGTCACGTGCTTTTTTATGTTTATTCGGCAGTTAGACTGTATTATAAGAATGTATCGTTAAAATTAAACGTGCTTGGAATTTATATGTTTTTAATATTTATAACTTCTATGGGACTAGGCAGGGTAAAACATTAAATTAGTTTACGTGATTCATATTACTTTATTACTTAAAAATACAATTTTAAGCTTACAATAATAAAACTGTAGTTACCTAGTTTTATGTTTACAGGTTGTCAATAAAAGCAAATTATCAAGTACTGTAGTCAATATATACGTTAATTTAACTATAAAAATTTTTATTAATTTACTTTTATTCTTCATGATAATACCTTCATATAAAAATAAACTTACAATGTTTACAAATTGCCGTAAGTCCTCCGAAACATAACATATTCACCAACAGGCTACTTTCACCAGTGAAAAAAAGATAAACAGCAATCAGTAATACGAACAGGTTCTTTATTCGTATGTTGTACAGTGAAACTACGTATACGCATATAAGTTGAAACTTAAAAGACGTAAAATGACAGTGATTACGAATGTTCTGCAATTAGGATAGCTTAAAAACTGCCTAAGCTGAAAGGCCGTGGAACACAACTGAACGATGTATAAAATAATAGGTCAAGGTAAGAACTAAAATTTTCATGTGCTAGTGTGTATCATAGGGCAGTGGTGATTGTGCCATTTTTGCACACGAGTCTGCCCCTCATTAAACTGTGAATGACAGGTGCATGAGTGCAGGTTCTCGTGTCGCAGCGACAGTCGACATTATACCCACGTATTGTTAGGCCGAGCGACACGAAGAGATCTATAATAGAGAACCTATGTCCTCTTCAGATTTAGCTTCCTGATTTCGCTATGCGAGTGTGTGTGCCTTGTAACTTTATTGCAGTTAGATTATTTGCAGGGCTTAGAGAGAAGAGAGATGGAGGGAGAGGAGAGGACGAGAGAGAGGAAGGGGAAAGAGGAGGGGGAGGGGAGAGAGGAAGAGAGTGGAGGGAGGGAGAGAGGGGAGAGATGAGAGAGGGAAGAGAGAGGAGAGAAAGGGGAGATAGGGGAGATGAGAGAGAGGAGGGAGAGCGAGGAGAGAGTGGAGAGAGAGGAGAGAGAGGAGATTGAGAGAAGAGAGAGAGAGAGAGAGAACTGAAATATCGCCCATTAATATGTGCGCCACATCTTAAAATATCTCACGCCATAAAGATCTGAGATGCACTACTAACTTCTATCTGTTTTTTTAAATCGAAAATATATTCCATCCTAAAAGAGAGAAATGGAAATAATACAGCCTGATGCCACAAACACCATTTCATGAGGTGTTAATAAAACGCGTTTGAGTACACGGTATTCTATAGCCCGATGGAATAAGTAATACGTAGAGGCCGGAAAAATTCGCTGGTTCACTGACATGTTGGCTAGCATCCAAGAATATTTGTGTAGTGAATGTGATAGCAGCTGTTTATTAGCTGCCCGCTGACAATGAAATGGTCCTGTGTTCAGTTACAGTTTTATTATTGGCTCAGTTACTTCCAGGAAGTGTTGAGTAAGTCAACGACCAATTGTGAACGCGATACGGACCTATAGTAGCTGGAATTATAGCTTGCGTGGCCGAGAGGTCAGACCTCTCGCCTCCCACCAAGGCGATCCGGGTTCGATTCCCGACGGGGTCGGTCTAAGGATTTTCGCATGTGGGAATCGTGCCGGACGATACCGTTGGTCGGCGGGTTTTCTCGGGGATCTCCCGTTTCCCCCGCCCATTCATTCCGGCGCTGCTCCATACTCACATTATGTCATCACTCACCCAGCGCTAAAGATCTCGATGTTAAGCGCTGACCGAAATATCTCACTCACTCTCACTTACTCACTCCGCCACACGTTACTATACAAATTGTAAGCAACAAATAAACAAAGTCCATACATTTATTTGCTCTTATTAGTCGAACATTTGGGTCTATTGCAAGTTATATTTGCTAGTGGTTAATGCGTAGGCGTATTGAACGGACCGTGGTAGATAGAGTTCAATTTACTGTGAACAGCATATATAATAACGTATCGAACGAGCCGGTGCAACGGTAACACATTGACGTTGGACTTCCATTCGAGAAGGAACCTTCGTTCGATCCACGGCTCCGGTCATCCTGATTTCGGTCTTCTATGGTTTCCCGTAATTGGCTCCAGGCGAATGCTTTGGTGGTTCCCTTAACAAAGGCAATGTCCGGTTCCTTACAATTACTGTCATTGTAAGAAGTTGTGTGTCGTAGTCCCTAATGACGTGGCTGTCGTCGAGGCGTAAAGCCTTCGTACGTTCCTTACTTATGTAGTAAGATCCTGAAGTATGGTGAACTTCCCACAGTATTAATGTGTGAAGAACTTCATTTAAGAGGTAATATAACATATCTCAGCTCTAGAAACATAAGTTTAAAATATGGTACGTTTCTCGAAGCAAATTTCTCCAGATTGACTATCAAAAACGGGTAGATTTAAAATAAAATTTTTAACGTTTAATTTTCTGTCATACACTTTTAACGGCCAGAAAACGTTTTTATAGTGCACACACTCATGTGTGTATGTGAACGTACATATATGTATGAATGTGTGTGTATGTATTTGCACACACATGTATGTGCGCATACTCTATGTATGAATATGTATGTACATGCACACACATGCATGTTTACATGCATACATTCATACATATATATATACATACACATCCCACTCATTCATCCTCTGCTATGCTACTAGCAGTGATTTTTTGTTGTCATTTCTTTAAGTTAGAATACAGTCAGGTTTTCTTTAACGTAATCGCCAGTATGCTTATCTTATTCGTGGTTTAATTAAAACAGGACGGTAGGAACATTGTTCCCAGCTTTCCTTCGCCTTTGGTTATGTTTCATAGCGACGCCAGCAAAATAGCGTAGGGATTTGTATTCGTAACTTCTCTGAAAAATCGCCTACGCAGGCGTGTTTTAATTTAACGGGCTTAGCTGTGCCCTAAGCGAGGCATAATTGATGGAATTTTCCGTTTAATGAGGGGCTTTATTTCAGAACAGATGCAAAAGACTGTAATGTGTAGTACGACTGACAGATTCTCTCTCTCACTCTTTTCTCCTCTGTTCTTTCACAACTACCTTATCTTCGACTTGAATTTTTACAGTAATAGGCCGAACACAAAATTTTAAAACTGAGCAGTTAATAACGCATGACAATTTAATTTGTATTTCTAAAAAACGTAATGTTATTAAGTGGTAGAGAAGAGCACACGGCTTCAACTTCGCCACATTAATAAAGGCGTCATAACTAATTTTGTTATTAATGTGAGTTTTTGTTACATTGATAAAATTTACACGTGACAAGTCTGTACAAATTTAGTTATAATTTAGCGTACTCGCACTAAATCTTAGAGCTAGTGATAGTAGGAATTATTGATCATAGCCGTAAAGTCTTCTCACCTCACCCCTTTATTGTGTTAGTCTAACTTGTGTTTAAATATTCCAGCAACTGTCCAGCACGTATAGTCATTTATTTGAATTTCTGGTCTTTTAGTGACGTGTCTATATTTAAATTGTTTATTTTTTGTACTCCGTGGTGACTTTGCTGTTTCTTACCTGATTTGAGATGGAAACAATCCCTATTTACTCTTCTTTTTCAGTCACCTGACGACGTGTTTGAAGTGTTGCTTATTTGCCTCGCTAGTAAGCTAAATGAGGCGTATTTCATACTTATTTTAAGAGGCCGTACAAATGTTTCAGGCGCATGTATGCAACGCGCATTAACTCCTTTTAAATCAAGGATAATTTTACTGTCACAATAGCGATAAGAGTATTACACATATCAACATTATCTTCGCTTTTTATCAAACATACATTTGTACTTATTTTCGCTGTGTTCGCTAAAGACAAGTGCAAAGAATGGTTGACTACAAATTTTACAAAATGTATTTTTGTATCACGTTGAAAACGTAACCGTTTGTTATACTTCATAACGCAGCGAAAATAAGAACGGCTTTGTCTTTGATAAAGAGCGAAGATAATGTTGATATGTGTAATACTCTTATTGCTATAGCGATAGTAAGATAAGCTTTGCTTTATAGCGGGTTGCATACACGCTACCCGAAAATCTATGCGCGAGAGGTTTATGGATGTTCAAATTATTTATAATTGAATACGCGAGTATTTTTGAAAGTCGGTTGTTGCAGAGGCCTAAATATTATCATATTAAAAAGTTTTCCATTTTTGTAGATTCTGAGGTTTCAAGCCCGTATTTTACTAAAGCAGATTTTTAATTATTTTTTCTGGAACGTAAAGCATACTACCGCATAGTTCTATATAAATAAAGGTCCGCTGATAAAATATCTACTCAAGAAACATTTTCATCAAATTTTGATGAGTAGTTCAGATTTTTTGATGATTGAGTATTCTAGTCGTCAGCTCGACGTCGTACCTTTCCATACCCCTTAAGCTTTCATGTGTAACAGACACATATACGCACGAACACACTTCACGTGGCATTGTAGTCGATATTTCAGTCTTCTACCCAGAGCTTAACTTCTGCCAATTTAAAGGTATTTTCGGCAATTCACGAGTGTTCTCAGGCCGTGCATGACCTTTCCAATAGCATTGCTACATGGCGGGGCATTGCTGTAGTTGCGATGATTATCATCCATTTTCATTCATTCACAGAGCTTATTGCACAATTTAATCCATATTTTATTCACGTGACCCATGCTTTATTCACGGTTATCTCTTCATTTCCTCACGGCTTCGCAGCGCGATTTGCGTCGCACGTCTACGGTCACTGCCATTTATTCCAGGACGATCGCTCTTACTTTCGTTCCTACCTGTTTATTTATTCACGCCCTAGGCTACGATCCCGTCAGTCTAGTTTACGGGAAGAGCGGTTCAAGTATACTTCCACTTTAAATCGTGTTTTATACAACGTCCTTGTCGTAACTCGCGAATCTGGTCGAAAGCGAAAGGGGAGAAAACGGAGTTTCGTCTAGTGAGCTTTCACGGTTTCCACATCTGCGTAACTTTATACAATTTTTACTCGAAGGCCCCTTTTTGTCGGCTAATATATCATTTTTATATTTCACTCCTTGATGTATGTTTCTTCAGGTTTATCCTCAATGTTTGTGACAATGGCAGACTGTAAGTGGGCAGTTATGTTGTAATCCCCACGGAGTATTCAATGTACAATATGTCCGTTAAGTCATGGTACACGGCTGATAAACTGATGCGCAGTTTTCGTGGTGTTACGTCATCACTTGTTTGCACACGCGCGTGCATACCATACTACAAAAACCTGGGGAGTTTTCGTTGCATATGGTGCAGATTTCACATTTATATCTTTTTTAGTTGCTTTCCTGTGGCCGGTGGAAAGTTCACCATCCGATAAAAAGTGCACCGTGAATTTACGAGCATACTGTATCATAGCACATACCGAGCGTTGTGGAGCAGTGGTAAAACACTCGCCTTGCATTCGGTAGGACCCGGGTTCGATCCCTGGCTGCGGCTATCCTGATTTCGTTTTCCTGGGGTTTCCGAAATCGCTCTAGGCCAATGCTGTGGTCTATGGCAATTTTCATCACCACACTGAGAGAAAGAAATTGTTCACATAACAAAATATATTTGTTTGAGGAATATGTGTTTTACTGAAACATGCGATGTTTCACTTAAAAACGCCTTGTTTACAAAAAACATACAAAATTTTTTACTGTAACCAGGTAATATGGTTGAACATATTTGTTTCAGTTAAACAATATTTTGTTGGCATAACCAAGTCGCAGTTAGTTGTCTCAGTCTATATTTGTGGCAATAAACTGAATTTTCACTTGAAACATTCGTTGTTGTTTCTCTCAAACAAATGTAGTTTGGTTAGCGCAAACATT
>PNEQ01058146.1:0-42838 GCA_003012365.1 Medauroidea extradentata | reverse complement strand
ATCATGTTTCGGATGTGCTGGCTGTCACGTCGGCCGCCCTCGAAGGGTTAAGACGCAGTTGGGACAGGTATCTATGACGTAGGTTCGGCGGTTTTCCCACTATGAGCCACCCGGGCTTTGAGTCATCGGCCAGCCTTCAAGGTGTTACGAAACAGCCGCCGACCACTGGCCTCCAGGAACATGGCACGCAACAATATTAATATCGCTAAATAAGTAAAAACTAGAGAGCATGACCTTAATTATTTTTTTTAGTTTTGAAGTTAGAACACGGTGACCCCCACACATATATACACATATATACACACATATACACACTCAGATTCTGGGCGATATACCAACAATTCTACACAAATGCATATTAGTGCGAGGAAAACACACACATAAACAATGTCAGACACTCGAGTTCGTGCTAGTCACACATTTGTGGCGTCACGTTTCTCTTGTTTATACCAACAGTATGACTAGAGCCATTGATTTCTCGGCGAGAAAATAATTATGTACCAACTTGTTTCAGTAACTTATATGCACATCTGTACTGTAGCCAGGGGCGTCATTTCAGGTTTTTCTTTGGGGGGGGGGGAGGAGGGGGAAAGATTTTTTTTGTCGCCAGTGACCTAGTTGAATATGTTTTATTAATTAAGCATGTATAAATTAAAAACTTTAGTAATAAAACTTCAGTTTTATGCGCTTAAGTTAACATTATTTAAATAACAAAATATAAAAAATATATTTTATATACTTAAAATTCTAAATACATGGCCTGAACCCCCAAATGACACCCCTGACTGCTGCTCTCCTTCGTGGTCAGTGATTGGCTTTTATTTTTACTATTAGGGTCTTGGGTTTCTTCCCGCAAATAACGTGTAGTGGATCAGTAACCCTGTTATTATGGACATGAAGTTTTTGCGAAAATATTTTTACACCAGACGTGGACATATTCCGTTTCTTCTTCGTGGTTATTGGCAGCGTGTAATTGTGCAGAGTCGTATTACGTTTGACTGAGCCAATCAGAGAAAGGGTACGAGGTTAACTGCGATACCACACGCTTGTGATTTGCGGATAGAACCCGAACACGATGCATGTTAAAAACATCCAATCACTAAAGACATGCAAAATTCGCGTTATTTTCTGACAGCTGACTAGATTCCAAGAGACTATAGGCTCTTTCGACGTCTCCCGCTGGCCGATATTGTCGTGACTTGCCACGGAGAACGCTTACACAGTAGAGAGGCCAATCTATGTAAAGACGTAACTCACGCCAATGCCAACACATACAAGTTCGTGGCCAATTAAATCGCATATTATGCTCTGTTATGTATAGGAAAATGAAGTTTAGTCTGATACCAAATGCGAATTTTGCGTGTGTTTACCAATCACTGACCACGAAGGAAAGTTACAGATGTGCACGTATGCTACCGTAAAACGGGGCGATTAGAAACACTGGGATGAATAGACACAACATTAGAAATATATTCCTTATTACGCCTTTTGCTTTATAAATAATATATATTACAACGAAACTGCTGTTTGTAAACTGTTTTAACTGGCCTATCTGAAAACAAAGTTTTTAAAACAGAATTTATATAAAAAATTTTGCTTTAAAAGTGTGTTTCTATTCACCCCAGTGTTTCTAATCACTTCTTTTTACAGTATTGAATTTATTGCAAATATATTTTCGTCACGGGGCTGTATAAATCCATGGCCCAGTTCAAAATACAAACAAATAAAAAAATTGCATTTTTTAGTTTGACTCACCAACACAGAGACGGAAGTGGACTCTACTCGGTTGATAATAAAACCAACACGTAAATTTCCTTGTTTTAATAACGTGGCACTTTATTCTGATTGCCAGTGAAGTTATAGAAATTGTATTCCTCTTAATTTAAAGTGTGTTAATTCCAGAAAAGGTAGACTATAAACATTTTAAACACCGTAAACAGTTTCTTTTGTACTTTTGCTACAAATTAAAACCAACCAAATATGTCAATTAACAGATTTTTTCGGCGAAACGGAATTCTTTCTATATGCATTTTACTCAAAACTGGGAATTGTGATTTTTTTCCCCTTTTGAACTCGGCCATCGATATGACTGAGAAGGTTATTCAGTGAAGTGCTGGCCAGCAGCAGCGAGGATTTTCAACACTCCAAGAGGCAACAGAAGACGCCGCAGTTGGTCAGCTTAAAGCATTTCCCTGGTCAAATAGAGCACTGTCTGTTTCTTGAGGCCCGTCTTGCAGTAACGTTCGCAAAAATCATAGCCAAGCATCAGTAAAGTGTTTCTGGACAACTTTAATTTCCTTATCCATATCTCAGATCCAAACTCATCAAAGAGATTTAGGGCTTGGACACAAGTTTCTTCATTTTGACGACAATTATTTGTTAAAACATAAACGGAAGGCGATACGGTAAAATAGCTCTCTTACATTGTTATAACTGGTTTTAACTAAAGTACTCTGATTTTGTCTAGATAAAATACAACATGATTAGAGATGGTGAAATTTCGCAAATTCAATAACCTGCATGTTAGAATCAAATATCCTACGCATACTCAAGCCCCTACCATTTGTCCACTATCTGCTACTCAGTAGAACAACAGACAATGAACGAATAGATAGGGATTGAGTATACATAGGATATTTCATTCTAACATGCAGGTCGTTGAATTCGCGAAATTTCACCATCTCTAAAAATGATGGTAACTAATTAGTTAATTAGCAAAATTTACTTTTAATTGATAAACTAGGTAAAATGTTTATACATTTTGTCTCGAAAAATTACATTTCATAGTAAAAACAATTTGCAACAAAGTTACAGAGCAATTTTACGTTATCGGCTCTCGTCCGTGTGTAAAAAAAAAAAAATATTCCTCGAAAGTCAAAGAACTTGAAACCATGACCTTAAAGGTAAAGTAGTGTGCACAGATTTGAATTTACATATTTTTAATTATAATTCTTGTTCGAGGTTCATTTCTAAAAATTTTTCTTCCCTACAGCGTAGTGAAGTGGTGGTTAAATATTCGCATCGCATTCGGTATTGATCCCCAGATCCGGCCATCCAGATTTTGGTTATCCAGGATTTTCCGAAATCACTCTAGGTGAATGCTGGTATCTTTAATTGGCCATGATCGACTCATACCTCCTTCACACAAATGTCTTGTGCTCTTCGAAGGTACAAATAAATTAAATAAACAATAATAAATAAAATATATAGCCTACTGATAGAGTTCTTAAACGCATATATATATATATATATATATATATATATATATATATATATATAAATATATATATATATATGTGTGTGTGTGTGTGTGTGTGTGTATTTATATACATATATAACATACATACATATACATATGTATATAATGTGCTTGTACAGAATTGTAAACAAATGACTAAAAAAAGCAACTTTGTGAAGGTTCATCGTAAACATGAACGTATAAGATTTTGGCAATTATCTGCTTATTTCTAACAAATTTCTATTAAATTTTATAGTGAGTATTTGAAGAAATAGTGAAAATTTGTAAGGGAAACATTGCTAGTTATTTTTTAACATGTAGGTAAACGATATCGTATAGAGAAAAGTCAATATTTCAAATTACAGGCGGAAATAGGCTTTAACTTAAATATTTCCTTTGCTATTTTGTAGTTTTGCTTTTTAAACGTACGTATCTTAGACAAGAAGCCCATGAAATTGTTGGTATTTGTAAGTGGTGGAACGATTTAGAACGGGTAGATAAAAACTAGGCAGAGCATTGAGCGCTTTGCTCCGACCAATCACACTGGTGTAATAGACGAGACACTCGTGAAGAAGAAATAAAAACTTACCTGGGAAAAAGAGTACAGAAGAAGGGAGAGGTAGGAAGGGTAACTTAAACAATTCACTGTTCCGCCATCTTGCACAAACAGTGGAAAAAAGTTCCATGAACGTATTATTCCATCGACTTGGATGTTACGTTTAGCTGAGTCATAAAGTTTACAAAATAAATACTGTATTTCTTTGGAGTAGTCAGTACAAAACAGCTGCGGTCAAGTTCACACTTCGACCGTATTCTAACTGTTTGTTTAGAACGTTCTTACGTGACCCTATTCACTGTATTACTTTTAGTGATGTATATTCGAAAGTTAAACGTTTTTAAATATTACAATGAAATATTAATGAACTAAAATAATTAATCTATAACTACGCATGCCATTAAAAATAATAAGAAATATTTAGTATCTTGACAAGTTAAATCAAATAATGACGATAATAATATGAACAAGGATATTCTGAGAAGTCTATATTCAATCATCATTCCTTGTTGAGCTGCCATCACCCGTCATAGAAAAGAGAAAGTGGCTGCCATTACCATTTGTAATTTCTTACGTCTAATCCTCACTTGCCAATGCAAATATTACGTTAATTTAATTTGACAATGTTCCATTAAATTTATTTTAAAAACACCGCACCGTAAGAGTTACAAAAAAACCCAAAATAATTAATTTAAAAAAAGTAAATATGCCATTGGCTTAAAATAAAAATTTCGTGTTCTTACGTTGGTAGTAGGAAAGAAGCAAATATTGCCATAGTTTAGCCTACTTCGGAATCTTCGGGGACAAGTCAGAGATTAGAGAAACACTACTTTTCTTTCATCTCTGGGACAAATAAACTATCGGTATTTATTCAGACCACGGTTTATGAAGGTAAGGTCTTGACATTGAGGAATAAAAGCTGACTCCTTTTTTGTCGCAGCGCTAGAAGTCTTTAAGTGGAATATTTGTCTTGTTTTGTCTTTGGCTTAGCAAAAAATTTCACAGATTAAAACATGTTGTTACCGGAATTGCCTACATTATATAAGAAATAAATTGAAAATCCAGGTAATGTGTACGCAATTTTGTATTGGAACAAATTTTTAAACATAAAATTTAGTATTTAAATATTTTACTTGTAGCCGCACATTGCTACGATTCTAAAACATTGTAGGGCAAGAAATAATACACACTTTGTTCGAATGCGTTTAGTTGTGTGCAAATCACGGTCGTAGAAGAACAGGTCTGGACACTCGCCTGGAAACTTGACTCCCTTGTTTGGCTGCAGTTCACCAAGTTGCCGAGAATATTGTGTTTTATTGGTGCTGCAGTTAGGGTGGTCGGACTAACTTCCCCCACTTCCTTTTTGCTGAGATATACAATTTATCAAAACATATTATTTATCAATTTATGAAATACTTCCTTCGCTCACTATTTTAAATCATGGCTCCAGCAATCTTTATTTACTTTATAAATTTAACAATGAAAAAAAGTGGACGGAGTTTGAGTCCGACCGCCCGGATTACAGCGCCAGAAAGTACGACATTCTCGGTAACTTGACGAACTACAGCCAAACAACAAGAGGGTCAAGCAAAATACATTGTTAAATAGGCGAGTGTCCAGACCTGTTCTACGATCGTGGTGCAAATGAAATGTTTTTCGTATACAAAGTGCCAGGTGTTTAAAATTTCTTCCTTGGTATTGCCTTCTGCTACAACAGTCCAACAACGTAATTTTTGGCACACTGAAAACTTTTTCGATTCGCAACTAACAAAATGACTTGGCATCGTTTAATTTGCCTAAATTAATTTCAAAAAATTTTATACATTGTACACTGCACAAAGTCGTACATTACTATTCTAAAACATTACCTACATTTTTTTTATACTGCTTATATAAACAGTTCTGCACACATACCAATGCACACTGAGAGAAAAAAAATCGTTAATTAAACCAAATATTTGTTTATATATGGTGCAACCAACAATGTAGTGTTGTTTTAAACAACCATTTTTTGTTAGATCAACAAAGCAGTCTTGTTATTTCATAATCTCATTTAGTTTAAATAACTAAACCAGATGTTGAAACAGTAATTCAACATTGCTGATTTAACAAAATCTGGCATTCAACTTAATATTTGTTTGAATCAACACTACATTGTTGGTTGCAAATACAAACAAATGTTTGATTAACTCAACAAATCCTTTTTCTCAGTGCATTTGTGGATACGAAACCTGTATCTACAATACCAGCTTACAATATTAACGTAATTTTATGTAAATATTCGTAAAAGTTGTAACACCGCCAGATGTAAAAAAGGCAGCAAATCTTCCACTAATTTACTACTAGCGCTCGGCGACAAATAGGTAATCACTTTCTCTTGCCGGAGAGCATTACTCAGTGTCAAGACCTCTTCCTCTTTGACCGTGATCTGCGTCTTGAGACATAGTCCTTGGGAGGGAGCTAAAACGTGGCTCACACGGAAGCAGAACGCTAACAGATAATGGATATAGAAACTACTACGGGATTGGGCATCGTGTTAGGCTTGTTTAACTGATAATGTATCGCAGAAAAATAACACCTAATTGTTTCTTCTCAAAGTTATTCTGATCGCATACATTACTTTAACATCTTTTATAGCCTTTACCGTAATGAATTTACTTTTATTTAAAAATTGTAACCCAATTTTGCAGTTAATCCATAATAATAATTATACACATTCAGTAAGGCCAGAATACTTCTAAAAAAAAAGCACAAAACTACAAATAAAATGTCAATAATATAATGTGGCTGTTAATAGCGTATATCCTATTCCTATGCCTATTTTAATTCCAAAAATTGCCGAAGGCAAAAATGTTAAGAGTGTGACATGAGAAGGCCGTGTTTAGAATAGTTGCAGGAGTGTTCTTGTATGCTGGTTGGCGGCCCAGCCCAGTGTTACCAAACATGTTGGTTATACAGGCGGCTCGCCCAGCCACAGGTGCGTGACGCCATGGTTGGCCACACTGGCGGGCGATAGCGTCGTGACGCCGGGTGTCGCCCTGCCTGCCCCACAAAACAAGTGAAGCGCGGAGCCGCGATACCTTCGAGAGGTTAGAGGGGGAGGTGTGCCTGCATGGGTTCTGCATGGCAGCGGTGCAACCCTGCAAACCAACCCCCTTCCAACCCCTCTCCAATTATTATGTCACCTCGTGACCCTACGATGTCTGGAGAGGCGAGATATCCACGCCGCTCTCCAGTCACACTGTCTCTGTAGTCGACTTGTATTTGTGTACTTTGTTACGGGGATCAGTACCCGCCATTTTGGAAAATTGCTACTTCTGCTTTTAATTTAGTCAACAAATTCACTGTAATGTTTTATGCTTAGACAAGACGGAGGTAATAGTTTCTTATATTGTATACAGTTGTCATTGCTTGACTGCTATTGCTTATACTATACATGTGACTGTAGAAAACGTGACTTTCTTTCTCCGGAAGGTTACTAGTCAAACATTTATAAACGTAGTGACGGTGTGACAGTTAGGTAACACTTAAGAAGGTAATATCTGTGCTATGTCACGGCAAATTTTGATAAATCTCATGGTATGGAAGCGAAAAATGAAGAATTCGAAGATGGCAGGTACGGATCACTATTAAGAGTGCGTGGTAGATAAATAAAAGCTGAAATCATCAATTGATTTCTACGCTTTTTTCGGAGCCAATGTGGATAAAATACTCAATGACAATCCTAGATAATGGTATTTGCCAACTTTGTGAGTAAATATTTATCCAGAATTACTTATCCGTTACGCGTGATCTCTTGCGCCGCAGTTAAATGCACGAGGTTCCGGCGTCAGAGATTGTGCCTCAGAAGTTCGTAACACTGGAAACAATTTTGTTTAAAACGTTGGCTAAACTATTGTCTAGGATTGATATTGTTTTATTTTCGCAAATTGGCTTCAATAAACCTACAGTTATAGATGAATACTTTTAGCGTTGAATTATGTACCTCGCCCTCTTAAGGGGCCTACCTACCTGAGCTTAAAATGCGTTGCAGCGAGCTACGGATATGTTTTTTAAGAAACTATTCAACGCGCAATACATTTGTATATCTACGAAAATAACGCACACTTCAAAATACGTCGCTATAGTTTTAAAAATTCATCACGTTTGTTAGGAACATCATGTTCAGGCCCCTCAAAATGACCAAAAATGGATTTTTCAGACTACCGTATAAATGCCGCTTCGCCTCAACGATCCAAGCTCTGAACTAGCGTGCAAGGTTCCCGCCGAACTGTTTTTACTATGGGACACTAAGAACTGACCATATAATATTATTGGGGTTAAATTTGCAACAAAGTTCTGTGCAGGTCGCAACCCATCCAATTAGTATATTTTTAAGTACGGCAATGTGAAAAGGCCGTTTTTAGCCATGTTGGAGGGCTTAGAAACTGCGATTTAATTAATACGGCGCTTAACAATGAGGTTCCGACCTTGTCTGAAATGTGTCTTCTTTTCGTACGTTGGCACAATGGGTACAAGTGGAATATTTCCGTAGAAAAAAAACCTGTTTACGAACACTCTGCAATCCATTTGAAGCGTGGGGTAGGCGGCACCCTTAAGATTGAACCCCAGCAAACTCTGGTGAGTTCCTAATTCAACAGATCGCAGCACTGTACGTCGCTTTACAAACTAAACTCCTGTAGTTAGACAACTTGTCGTGCTCCTACATTACAGCATGGCCCTTTTTGGTAAGTTGGGATGGTGGGGGTGGAGGAGAGTAGGATGTAAACAGTCCTAATGCCATTAGCCTCCAGAGATAAAGACCTGGCAATCAAGGTTAGCGAAATGCAGCGTGCAGGGTGAAGAGTAGCCACCAACAATTTCCTTACCTGAGTCTCAAAACGGTGAGCTTGCAGCCAGGAAAGTTTCTAGGGTAGGTTGTGGGCCAGAGTACTCGTCTACCAACACTGCGATTCGGGTTCGATAAATGAGCTCGATATCCGGAATCACAGGTGGAAATCGTGCGCCCAATGCATATGGCTGGTGGATTGTTATTTTTTTTTTTTCGCGGATCTTTATATAGTTCGCTCGCTTGTGCATTTCGGCATTGCTACGTACCCAAACCATCTCACCTTCATCCGTTCTAGAGACCACATATTCAGAGCTACATAAAACTGTCGGTAAAAATTTTTGGCTTGTTCATAGTTCTGTAATGCGATATGATTTCAACTGTATTTGTAAAAAATAATAGCAACACAACGACGCGAATATTAACGAGCAAAAATTTTGTAATATATATAAATGGCTTCGAATACGTAGTTAGTTTATCATAATAAAAAGTTACACTGTAAACAAGAAAATTATTTAAAATCAAGTGTTAAATTCGGTAGGTGACATATATATTCTAACAAGATTATGATCATTCCCTGTCATTAATTGTAGTTTTCTTCTTTTAAAAATTAGTTGATATCTTTTGTTAATAGTTGGAAAAAATAATTATGCAAACAGAAAGAAATTATCACAGATATTTATCATGAAGTTGTAACATTTTAGCTGTCTTAAGTACATCACCAAAATAGCAAACATCAACTGGCCACTCGTTCGAATCTGATCGTGATAAGCAGTCCACAGGCAGTAAACATTCGGAATGCACCCGCGGCCACATGTGGCATACATGACACATAATGAAATCACCCACACATTAACCACAAGTGTACCACAAGCATTCTTATTATACTCACATGCTTGTGGGTTAGTTTGTTAAGTCTGCTTGTGGACCGTATACTGAAATATGTCAGTCTTTTTAAACTAAGTTCATTAATATTATTTCAGTATAACTACTAACATATTTACTGACGTGGCCTGATTAACAACCATTCCATCAATAGTAGACGTTCATACCAGCAAAAGTTGGCCGTTTCAGCCAACAGTTAGCCAACTGAAAAATTATTGTATTTGCTACTAGGGAAATTTCTGTTTTTGCAAAAGCATTCTTGTTTCTTAGTGTAGTGAATCATTTTAGTCTCAAACTAATATTTTGTGATTTTAATATAAAAGAAAAACACGATTGTTTCGTTTAAAGTCGTATATAAAAAGGTATAATACAGTTATAACACAACAACGTTGGTTGGCCTAACTAATTGGAGTGGACAGCAAACAGCTATTTCTATGAGTGTTTAAATCCTCCATTCCTCCGTACAAGTCCCTCAACAAAGAACAAGGCAGATCAACAAACCGTTTTACAGCAAATACTAAGTAAGTACAAAGCCAGCTATAAGTGACTAAATTTAAATTCCTGAACAATACATTTATATAGGTTAGAGATTTTTGTCAACTTAGTACGTACACAAAGAAAATAGCAATTTAAACTTGCTTTCTTTTGTCAAGGCTTGGGAATTCTGATACAATTATATTTGTTTGCCCCAGAAATAATCCAGCAGGCAGATCTCGGACGTAGAGTTCAACATTTCTGTGGCTCGCATTACAAGTTAAATTGCATGCCTGACGTTACTTAGTAAACATAAGTAACATTTATATAAATATGTTGGTTCTTCATAAACAAACAGAATACTATCGGTGTTTTCTACTGTTAATTAAGAGCCACATTCCCGGTGTCGGACTCAGCATGTAAGCGTAGGCGATAAGACTACGTGGTGTAAGCAGAGAGTACGTCAGAGTTCGTGATGAATAATTGATGTATAAAAACTTCTGTATTTTAGCGAAGTTTATGGAAACTAAAACGGTTTTAAAAACTAACTGCGCTAAGAAATAATTGCAAATAATATAGTCCTAAACATTCTTAGTTGCCTCTTAATAATTTTTCAACATGACTTCCTATTGAAAATATTTTTGAATGATCATAAAGTGGGACAAGTCCAGTTTTGACGTCGACATAAAAACACTTTAGTCTATAGAAAAATTACAGGATATGGTAGATAAATTTTGATCGTTCTAGGATAAAGCACTCTTTCGTGTCAAATAAATTGCAATCGAAAAATTAATTATTTTTAAAACAAGTTTTTATTATTTTAAATTCTAATGACATTTTTTCTTTATAAATACACACCAAAAAAACTCGAGAAACAAAAATGGAAGCGTAATTTGGGAATGTGTTTTATCAGCTACCTATAAAATACCTAAATATATATTTAGTTTAGGCTTAGAGATATTGTACATTTTGGGTTGGGTTGTTTTGTAATTAATTACGAGATATGTCTTAGGACTGAATAAAATAATTTGGAAATATTTTACTGTTTGGGGGCTGAATTAAGTAATTCAGAAATATTTTTACTCTCTATGGGTAAAATAAATCTTTTTTTACTTTCTTGAGGCTGAATAAAATAATTTGAAAATCTTTCTACTGTTGTCTAACAGAATATATAATTTTATTGTTCTTGGACTGAATATTTTAATTTAAATCTTTTTACTGTTATAGGACAGAAAATTTTGAAGAGAATCTTTTTACTGTTGTTGACGGGAAATGAATGAGGGAAATAAATGTTTATTTATTATGGGCTGGGTTGTTTTATAATATATATTTTTTGGGTTGGCCTGTTTTATAATTTATTAATTGTTTGGGGTTGAACTTTTTTATAATTTACTAATTTTTTTATTCTAGCTACGTTTTATAAACTTCATGAAAATTTTTTATAATAAATGGAAGCTGAAAATAAAATGGAAATTTGAAGAATTTAAACCAATTACAGAGCCTTTTTACGATAGTATAATGGTTTTTAAAATAACAGATTTTTTGTTTGTGAAGGAAAAACGAAAAATAGTAAATTTCTTGTAAAAAAACGGAAATTTGCGGCAGTTTTAATAGTTTTTTTTTACGAGAAGACCATGGTCTTAAAGTAAAAATTCCTTGTTTATTACATTCCAACGTAAAACTATTTATGGAGTTAAACAAATTATTGGACAAGAAATAAATATAATTAAGCAAAATTATAAAAATCCTGTTGTATTTCTTATAAAATATAATTAGCAAATGTTAAATAAGAAATCTTGTATAAGAATTACCAGAGATTTTAGAAGAACTTCGAAAGGAACATTATTGTTTATTAGAGTTAGATATAACACAAGATTTTGCTGGTATTTTTTAACAAAGAAGAAATTATTAAATATTTAACAAATAATTTTAATTTTCGTATACAATGAAAAAATATAAAGAAAAATTTATACAATAGTTAATAATAATAATTATGTTGGGAAACATTCTATGACATGGTTAAATTCTAATTCTAGGGTAAACATGTACAATAAACTTATTTGCCAATTAACAAGCCCCGGAGTAAATAAACAACTCGGCAACCATATTATAGATTTATTAAATTGTCTTGATAAAAGATTAAAAGAAACATTTTCTTCTGTTTTAGCTAAAGTAACGAAATTGCTCGGTTAAAAGCGACAATTTATAACTATACCAACGAAAATTTTGAAGAAGAAAAAGAATTTATCCCGTTAACAGATTATCTAAAATTAATAACAAATAATAGTAAATTTTTCGAGAAAGCTTCTTTTTATAGTGTTCCACTATCAAAAACGTGGGAAAATTTAACAGATTCCCTACAAAATAGTTGCTGTCTTGTTTATAAACATCTCCTGCAATATGTTTAATGGGACAATACAAATACTAAAAAATTAACAAGAATACAAATAATTTGACAGAAGATAATGAGGAAAAAGAAAAATTAGTTATATTTCCCTTATCAACTTTTAGCTTTAATTTGCTGCCTATTAACTATATAGAAATTTTGGAAGAAACAGTGAATATAATTTCTGTAAACCAATCTTGTTTTATAAAATCTGGATAAACATATTTTTTTTCTAAATCCCACAGCTTATTTTCTACTATCTCAGAAAATACAAATTAGAAGAATTAGTTCTAATAAAAACAAATAACATTATTCAATTTGTACCTAGAAAAATAACAAATATTAACAGCAAAAAATTTCCGTGTATTATTAAAGAAATTAAACCAATTAATACGAAATATTTACAATCTACTACAATAATGAAGAAGAACAAGAATTAGAAAATTTAAATATACAGAAAATTAGAATTTTTGGATAGAACATTAGCTTGTTAAGCTTGTTAGCGCTGAACAAAACCTCTCACTCACTCTAAGAATGCAACTTAGCTTTTGCAGTGTTTTCGTGTAATAAAACCTTGCAAACAGGTTTAAAGTATTTTACAATTTCATACACGAGAATATAAAAGATAGCCAATGTACTTACGGAAAAACTGCTGAAACCTAATCGTCTGAAAGCCGGTCCAAGCTCAACTACATTAGAAATAGAAAGCAATGAAAGACCCATTCAACGAGAAAGACCAACTGCTGCCTCTGATATATTATTAAAGCCCTACTATTTTTTCCTCATATATCAGACTGCAAACATTCAACGAGTCAATCCCCATTCTTAAAAGCTTACATATTAAAACAATTTGCACGTCATAAACTCGATACTTGTATACAAAACGCAGACTTTAGATCAGTTCTTTCAAAATCTGTCTGTATTAAGTAAATACTGCAGTTTTAGAGCTGCTACACCCGGCCAAAATCGCGAAGAGTATAGTAGTGATGCATTTATTACTGGTCTAAGGTCGTCTTACATTCATCAACGATTGCTCGAGAAATCTTCACTGACCCTTTCTGAAACTTTCGAGAAAGCTACAATTTTAGAGATGTCTCAAATTCAGTCTGATTCATATTTCTCCAGAACAGTGCTCTTAATTCACCAGTAAAGACAGATAGCACGCCGGGTTTACCTTCTGTTACCAAGAGTGATTTTTCTACTAGCCATGAAGATTCTAGAGATTAGTAAAAATCATCAGAAATACAGATTACTGGTGTCATCGGCAAATGTTACTTTTGCTGAAATAAGAGGCATGCACGGAAATTCTGTCCTGCCAAGGATGCAAATTGTTTGATGCGTGGGAAACTTGGTCATTTAAGTGAAGTATGTACGGCTAAAATGTCTACACAGAAGAACACTATTTCAGATAGTAACGTGGCTAGTCTTTGTGTCTCATGTCCTTCTTCACTAGATAAAGAAACAATGAAAATCCAAATTAACGGTGTTGAAGCAGATTCTTTGACTGGCTCTGGGAGTTTGGACAATTTTATCAGCAGTCAAATTGAGAAACTCAGGCGTTTAAAATACCTTTCCTCTAACATGAATGATGCAGTGTCTTCAACATAATTTCATTCGAAAGTTAATGAAATCGGTTTTGTAAATCTAAATGCAACTGATAATTTCTATCCTGTAATACTAAACTGCATGTCATTGAGTACCTGTGTGCTGATGTTGTTTTAGGCCATGATTTTCTAAGTCAACACGAATCTGCAGAATTAGAATTGGGAGGCCACAAAAAAAAAAACATCTAAAAATCTGCACTCTTGCCCAAGTTAATGTTGAGCCAGTTCGATTATTCGCTAATCTCTGGCAAAATTAAAAACTTATCGCCGTGTAATCTAGGTGTTATTCTTTTGAAGACAGACGACTGATAGAGTCAGAAATTCAGACATTATTATTAGAAGGCATAACAGAAGAAACCATGGATATCACAAGTAGTGATTGATAACATTAATTTCGAAAAGCTAGAATGTGTGTAGACTGTTCTCAAACAATAAACAGATTTACAATGCTAGATGAATACCGCATTCCCCAAATTGAGGAAACTGTAAACGAAATGGCTAAACACAAAGTCTTTAGCACAACTGACTTCTGTCAGCATATCATCAAATATCTATTTCTGAAGAAGACAAACAGTATACAGCATTTAAGACATGTGGTCAACTCTATCAAGTCAAGAGATCAGGCAGATATGTAGCATTCTTCCCTAAAACACTTAAAAAAACAGAGCAATGACATTCTATTACTGAAAACGAAGCTCAGGCCATAGTTAAATATTTAAAAAAATGGAGACACTACCTCATTGGAAGGGTGTTTAGACTTGTAACAGATCAGAAGTCAGTGTCCCAGATGTACGACAATAAAGCAACTTGTAAAATTTAAAAATGAGAAGATCCAAAGGTGGCGTTTGGAGCTTTCATGCTATAAATTTGATGATATTGTAGCCTATACAGATCAGGAGTTGAGAACACCGTAGCTGACACGATATCTCGAATCTGTTCATCAACTGGCACAGTTAACCTATATGACATCCACAGTGCATTCTGCCATGCAGGCATCACTAGGTTGTATCATTTTGTAAGGTATAAAAATCCTCCCTTTTTCCGCTGAATGGCATAAAAACTATGACAGCTTCTTGCAAAACTTGTGCTGAACTACAGTTTGGTGAAATTCTGAGAAATATTTCCTAAGATACGTTATATAATGCTAAAAATATAAACATGGCCGCCAATTTGAAAACATGAAAACAGGATGAACGAACTACGCAACAGTAAAGTCAGCTGTGTGTAGTAAATGTGTACTGGTGCCAAGTTTGGTGAAATTCCTATAAATATTTCCTAAGATATGGGACACTATGCTGAAATTGTAAAAACAACCGCCATTATGACACAGGAAGAGTGAAATACACATAAGTCAAGTCAGTTTTTGTTGCATGTGTGTACCAAGTTTGAGGAAATTCAAAAGGACGGTTATTTAGATATCTAGCTTGATCGAAAAATGTTAAAATGGCCGCCATTTTAAAAATAGAACAGGGCGTAAACAAAATATTTGAAACTCAAGTCAGATTACAAAGTACTATATGTGTACAAAGTTTGATGAAATTCGGCCCACTGGTTCAAAAGTTTTTAGAAAGGTGGGACACACACGGACACACATACACACCATATTTATATATATATATATATATATATATATATATATATATATATATATATGTGTGTGTGTGTGTGTGTGATCCCATAAGCCTACTTTTTCCTTCTGAAAGTTGGCTAACAACGTAGATTCGACATCGTTCCTGATGGCGTACCACTAATTCCCGCCTCGCTTCACTTCTGCGTTTCTGAGACTTCGTGTGCTGTATGGGATTTACTATTTTTTTTTTTTTTACGTTCCAAACATGTAAACATTTTATAATGCAATTTTATTTATGTAACAACGCCGATATATAGGGGTATTATTTTCTCGTTTTGTTCAATTTTCTTGAAGCAATAGTTGCCTGAACTTAGCCGTGGCATTAGTTAGTTATTTTTCATCCCCGAGGGTGGCAGTCCTTTATAAGGGTAAAAAGTTATCCCCTCCCCACTTCCCTGACCCTGGTCACTGCATTCCACAGCGACGGCCTCGTACCCTTGCCATCGACAAAGTCTTCACACTTTTTACTCAGTGATGGGTGAAGACGAGATCGGTTTTCTTTCGCAGCATACGCCGTGTGTTTAGAAGATTAGAAGATGGACCGCTTTGTTATCAAGAAGCCAAAACTTTATAAGGAAGACGCGGAGAGTTAATTTCGCTGCTTTTAATATTTGAGACTTTGCTATTTTCTCTGAAATAATAAAACTATTCTCGCTCATTTGTGGACAAACCTACCAGAAAGCATTATGCGTTGTAAAACCATAAACCAACCATCGTGTGCTAAAGTTGTATCAATACCGTTGAGAATAACTGCTGCGAGATTTTTTTAGCGATTTTTCCACGAAAGAAACTTAAAAAAAAAAAAATTAAATAATCGAAACCAAAAATGTGCATCTAAAATAAAAGAACACAACTTTTTCTATTACATATCCAAAATTCATTTAAATCAAATCTAAGCGTCTACTTAACTTTCTGGAATGTCACGGAAAAACTATAAAATAATTTTTAAAATCAAAGTTGTTATCGTACCCAATTACAGACTATCGTTTGTGTTCGTTTTAATGTATAGATGCATTTCCAAATTATCTGACAAAAATGATGGTTTATTTCGATTATTCAATATTTATCATGTTTTCCGGGACGAATCACGAAAAATCAAGTAGCAGCTTAAAGACTATTTTAAGATAACTCTGGAAATGTTATGTAAATTGAACAGTTTTTTTATTACCAATTTTTTAAAAAATTTTTTCAGGCCAATTGCAGGAATTTTTTTTTAAAGAAACTTAAATAGAGGTTTAAAATGTTTGTTATATTAATGTACGGTTTTTTGGTGAATTTTGTTATAAATATTTTACTTGTCTATGTTGGCAATTTGATTTTTCATAACTTTCCTGTTATAATAGAAAACTTTAAATTTCTCTTAAACTATCGATTTTTCGACCCATGTTTTATGTGATTTTTTTTATTTATTGCGTTATGGTGTTCAAGTACAAAGTTCAAATATCAGGTTAACGTATTATGTTTTTAAACACTATGGGCAGAATGCAAGACTTTTTTTTAAAAGTACAATCTGTATTGTTGTCTTGCTGGTGTTATATCATAATATTTAAATATTATGTTGAAGTAATGCGATTGTCAAACACTATGGACAGAGTGCTCAAAGATTTGCTTTTTTAAATGCACTAGCGACTGTTTTGTGTCAAAGGTGTTTTACCATAACATTTGAATGTTAGGTTTAGGTAACGAGTCGAAGTTATCACATTATTAAGAGACAGAGATCTTAAAGACTATTATTTTTTTTTTTTTAAGTGCAAAATGTATCTATTGTTTTTTAACCTCACTAGTGTTTTGTGCTTTAAAATAAAATCTAATAATAATAATATGAACAAACTGCTCGAAGACTTTCTTTTCCTAAGGTGCGAGCTGTATCCATTTTTGGGTCACTGGTGTTTTATTATCAAATTTAATTGTTATGTTTAAATAACGAGGTTGTCTGTAACTTAATTATACACAAAGTAATGAAGTCTTTCGTTTCCTAAAGTGCAAACTGTAAAATTTTTTTTTGTCTCGCTGGAGTTTTATCATAACGTTTTTGTAATAGGTTGTTAAATACTATGGGGAGAGAGCTCGTCGATTTTTTTAAAGTGCAAACTGTATTGATTGCTTTTTTCTTTGTTTATTTTTGTGTCTCATGTGTTTTACTACAAAATTTATGCGCGTTGTCAACAAGTTACCGTTGTGCCACCTAATTCAATTAATTTGTTACTACTAGTTCTTTGCGGTGTTAAACACAGTTCACTTACATTATATGAAATAAATTAACATTAGATATTTAGAATCATCTTGTAAGAAATGACTATGTTTGTAATTCAAGTCGAAAATAGCAGACATGCAAAATTCACGTTATTTTTATTTAAAGTAGACTTAGTTCCAAGTTATTGTTTACATCAGTTTGACAATCGTTTCTCTTATCTAGCAATTTATGTCTGGAAGATCATTAAAAATAATCCTGGAATTGTCTACACAAATTATTCTTTTCGGGAAAAAATATAACGATTTCTACCAGTTATATATTCTTCATTGAGGCACGAAAAACGCTTAAATACTGTCAAGCGGGGATACTTTGTGACAGCAGGTGTTACTTTGTAGAACTACCAAAGTTTCGTTTGTATGTCGTTTGAGTAAAAATTAAGTAACTGAAATTGAGTGTTACAAACAATATATTCAAATCATTCATTTATAATTTTAATATTTATGACAAACAACCACCAGATAAATATTTTTAATGGCACAAAGTTACCCAGAATTGGGACAAAGTAACCCCAGCTGACGGTAGCACCATTTTGCTCCTTGAAATCCAAAATTTTCCGGGCCCCCGGACCCCCCCCCCTTCCCGCTTTAAAAAAGTGTATGGGTGAATAGCAAAATGTGGCCCCCTCCCGAACTGAAATCCTGGTTACGCTAGTGGTATACAAAAATACAACACAGTTCGCACTGCAGTAGCAAAACACATGAGCAATTATTACACTTCTTGTGTAGAAATTTGCCATATCGTTATTTGGCTGTATCTCTAAGGAATTCCTCTTACACTATAATAAGCCTTACTGATAAGCAGGGGCGTCATTTCAGGTGTTTCTAGGGGGGGGGGCAGATTTTGTTTTCCGGCGAAAGTGACCTTGTTGCATCTTTTTTATTTATTAATTAAGCATGTATAAATTAGATACTTTAATAATAAAACTTCAGTTTTATGTGCTAAAGTTAGCATTATTTAAATTTAAAAATACAAAAAATATATTTATACACATACAATTCTAAATCCAGGGAGGAGGCATTTCCACCCCCCCCCCTTCCCTGTGGCACCAAATGACGCCCCTGCTGATAAGGAAATCTTTCAGGTCAGGAATAACATTTTTGAACACCACATTATGATGTACGGATTTATTTGGATAACTTGGTTCTGAATGATAGACGGTGTGTTTTTGCGTGGTTTCTTGTGTAATATTTACGTATGTATTAATTTTTTGAGTATTTAAAATTGTTTGTTGCAAATATAATGGTTTGGTATATAAAACTAGATGGTAGCATACTGTCGGTACGTATTTTTAAGCTTCTAAACTGCGGCTTACATTAATTTGAAATTTCGGTGCCAGTTACTATCCGTATTTTTTTTAATGTAGCTTGAAAACTTTTTCCCATTTTGTTGATATCCCCCTAAATATTGTACCGTATTTTAAATGTGCTGTAAAGTATTTGTTTCACCTAATTAAAACATTTGAACTTGATTAAAAAATTTCCAACTTGTGATTTATGTATATAAAAAAAAGATAAGCAACTAATTTGGGCGTATAGAACTGAAAAATAGAGGGCTGTTTAAAAGTGTGCCAGAAATATGTTAAAATACTGTGTTCAAATTACGCGCAATCTTAGAATTGGAACATTGTCGTTGTGCTGCTATCTGGTTATCCGTAAATTAAGTTCAGTGTTAGTTCTTTTAACTCTTAGGTTCCGAAATCGTATTTACTGATAAACGACAAACAATGAGTAATATTAATTCGTTGTTATGATTGCCAAAACCTGTTATTCTTAATTCATCTGACAATATTTAACAAACTCTTTAAAATTGGAATCTTTAGTACCTATCTTTCCCGGTAGAGTATGGAGAAGAACTTGTAGAGACGTACCATTCAAGCTTATACGTGCCTGTAGGGCGCCATGTTTGTTCCACTTTATAACATTCAGTAAATATCACACTGCACGAAGCATTCTTTGCGTTTCTGTGCACGTATAATTTCGTAGGCATGCTTTCTTTTCTTGAAAGTCATTAAGCCGTTTTATTAGCGTTCTCTCTTACAAAGTATTTCGTAAAAAATAAGTGGCCCTGCATTACCGAATTTACACGATTGTCTGATGACGTTTTTATACTTACAGAGTAAACTGCCAGTAAAATTTTATTTATTTACTTATTAAAATTTTGAAAAACACAGTTAACGATAAGACTCTTGTGTGAATTATAACTTAATTAAATTTTTAATAAATGAATAATTTGAAAAAAAAAAAGTTTTGAAAATAATGCTAATATAGAGAAAACAAATATATTTGGTACTATTAACAGACTTTCGGAAAAACCTATAATGTTGCTGAAAATCACTATTACAAAAACATTAATAAAAACCCTGTACCGTATGGAACACATTGTTTTCATCTGCCTGTAGCTCAGGCTACATACGTAACAGCCCACAAACAACATAGACGATATAAGTTTTTCGTGGTAAAGTGAACAATTTCGTAGCCGTGGTTACTTCTAGTCTCACATCCGGTTTTTAATTTCCTGCACTTTTTTAAAATGTATACAGCACTCAGCGCTTACAGACTGAGCCACAGTCCGAAAAATAAGTTTCAGGTCACAATAAAAAGTATTTTTAAATTATTGCTCTTGACAAAACAGTCTTCTAAAGTGCTCACTTTACATTACGGCACATGCACAGGAACATTGCACAAAAACGGCACAAAGGAAATTTTTTAACAGTTCTGTTTGCCGTATTCTCTGCATAGTCAAACAAGCAGGGTGGACACTACCCTAGGATATACCTAAATATTTACGAAGTTTTTAAAATCATTAGTTCAATGCTTTTACGGGTGATTGAAAGAACTGTGAAAAATCTTCCGAATTCTTTTTTGTTGCTACAACTACAACGAAACGTAAGAATTGTATTATTGTAAATAATCTCTCAAATAATTTCGGATGGTTCATTGTTATGCGCGAACATAACATTGTCATCTGCGCTTTTTCTGTGCGGAGTGGATGTGCAATTTGAGTACTTTTCACATGTTATTACGAATTTAATGTAGTTTTATGACTCATGTTAGGTAATTACCCATATAGTAGTAATGTATTAATTTTGTGCAGTGAAAAGGACGTTTCTATACAAATCTGGAAAGACTCAAAAATTGGCATTGGTCTGTTGGTTGTGCGTATTTATTTATTTTTTTTTTTACCTTACAGTAAACTATAGAGAGCGATCGGCATCTGACAAGACACTTGCAGTTACAATGTGTACTGGTAACTTTATTGTCTCCTTCACATAAATCTTGGAACTATTAAAAGTCAATGTCACTACAGTTTATAAAAGGTACTATAAATAAGTGACAGGCCATTTTAAAGTCCATAGAGTGTAAAACACTTATGGAATTCTGGAGTAGGATAGGCTATCTCAGTTGCGTGACCAGGTTTGGTCTGTTACCAGGGTTTGATAACTCATGCAATGCTATTCAAGGTTTTAAAATGACAGGAACAAAAAAAAAAGTAACCTACATATTTTTCACATGATAAATATTTTGCTAAATGCTACATGTACTGGGCTTTATTTACTTGAATTATGTTTATATTCAATTATAATATTAGTTTAAGTAATTGACCAAGAGGCCATTAGTTGAAATTTCGAACATGGGCAACCTTACCTGGGGTAGAATTCGAAATACCAAAACCTAACAATTTTGACTGACCTACTCTACCCTCGTGAATTTTCATAAGCACCTTAAGAAGAACCCACCAAGGCGATCCAGGTTCGATTCCCAACGGGGTCGGTCCCCGGATTTTCGCACGTCGGAATCGTGCCGGACGATCCCGTTGGTCGGCGGGTTTTCTCGAGGATCTCCCGTTTCCCCTACCCTTTCATTCCGGTGCTGCTCCATACTCACATCATATCACCCCTCACCAGCGCTAAAGACCTCGATGTTAAGCGCTGACCAAAATCCTTCACTCACTCGCCTTAAGAAGAATGACTGTGGGCTGGTCAGCATGACATGTTGCTGTCTGATAATGCCAGCGAGCAACTGACAGTGGTGGGGATTAATGGTATCGATGTGAAATATGGAATGCTGGACAGATGTAATATGGTGTACGCGAGGAGCATGATAAATGTTGAGTTAGTTGATGATGGTAACATAAAGTTTTGGTACGATGTTGTGTCCTTATCTTATGCTGCCCTGCGAACCACCTCCTTGCCACCATTATCGTCCTTTCTCCTTTCTTGAGGTTTTCCGTTAGTAATTATTCTAATAAGATTACTTACGCATAACCCACGACACTCATAATAATGAAAAATGCCATAATGTACATACAGTACATTGCAAAATATTATAACAGTTAAATATTGCATGCTTCTGCAGCCGTTGTCTGCATTATCTTGGCTTCTGGGCTAGAGCCGCATCGGATATTGGTCTTGCAAAGTTTGCTGCCATCATAAGGTAGTCTGTGACCAACTGGTGAATAGAGGCAATAGAGATATTGAAACATCTCAACAACATAAACAGAGAAGACTGCTACTGGCTAAACAATACGTGTATGACTCCAAATCTAGTAACCCGAGGGCAGTTACGACTCATTCGCCACGATTGGTCAGAAAACGCAGTCAGCCAGGTGTGAGCCAGAAGACGATTGGCCAAAGAACTGTCAATCAGAAAGCAGCTCCCTAGACGACTACCACCATTGGCTAAACACCCCAGCCAATCAGGAGCCAGCAAGTCTGTGATATCCTAACAGCCCAGCCAACAAGGAAGCAGGCATCCAGACACCAGGGTATACACCCTAAGAGCACAGCAACATTGCCTGCATATTACCTGCATGTCACACTGTAACGTTTTAATGTTGTCACAATGTTTTGTGATGGGCATGCCAGGTATGCGCAGAATAGGCGAGGCAACGTGCCAACGTCTCAGGCAAGCAACAGTACAACGTAATGTTTCCTGCACGCCACAGCAGTACACTGTCTTCATGTCACCAGCACATTGCCTGCGCATCGCCAGCTCGTTGTTGGCTTGTCAGCAGCACGTTGCCTGCACATTGTAGCACTTCGAAAGCACATGACAAGCACATTGCTACAAAAAGGACAGCCTTATTTCAAAATTACTAGAACAATTTTTATATCCACTTGCTTTTGTGCAAGATACAAGTATTTCATAATTATCACCTAATAATAAAATGATAAGAAACATCATTGCAAAAAAAATTAAAATTTGTTTGTATTGAATTTTAATGCACAATCACTGATACGAAAAATATATTTTTGTTTCTGGTAATTAAACAATATAAATAACTTACCAACCCTTCTCAATCAAGTGAAACAAAACATTTTTAGAATGTTAAATATTATTCCCCATTATTTAAGACATTTAAATATACTAAATAGGATACCGTAATAGCAATAGGAAATCACAGCATTTTCGATTTATTTGTGCATGAGAAAATAAAAAAAAAATACTACTTTTCATGTACGACACTTGTTGATCAGAAATTAAATAAACTGAGTTTGTGGAGAAAGTCACAACTGCAACATTTATGGCACGTGCAGGCAACATTCTGCGAGGTCCCATCTGCAGTGTTGCCCGTGTAACGTTTCTAGCCTGTGCAGGCAACGTGCTGTGAGGTACCATCTGCAACATTGCGGTGTCACATTTCTGACCTGTGCAGGCAACGTGCTGCGAGTTCCATCTGCAATGTTGCCAGTGTAACGTTTCTGGCCAGTGCTGGCAACGTGCTGCGAGGTCCCATCTGCAATGTTGCCATGTAACATTTCTGATCTGTGCAGACAAAATGCTGCGTGGTCCCAACTGCAACGTTGCCCATGTAACGTTTCTGGCCTTTGCAGGCAATGTGCTGCGACCTCCCGTCCGCAACGTTGCTGTGTAACATTTCTGACCCGTGCAGGCAACGTGCTGCGACGTCCCATCTGCAACGTTGCTGTGTAACATTTCTGACCAGTGCAGGCAACGTGCTGCGAGTTCTCATCTGCAACGTGGCCCATGTAACGTTTCTGGCCAGTGGAGGCAACGTGCTGTAAGGTCCCACCTGCAACGTTGCCATGTAACATTTCTGACCTATGCAGACAAAATGCTGCGAGGTCCCAACTGCAACGATGCCCATGTAACGTTTCTGGCCAGTGCTGGCAACGTGCTGCGAGATCCCATCTGTAACATTGCCCGTGAATCATTCTGACACACGCAGGCAGCATCCCGATGACCAACTTGGCACAGTGTAACGCTGTAGCAAAGTTTCTGGTACCACCTGTACTGTATGGGCAAGGAACTCCATCTTCTGCACCTGTCAGTTGGTCACAGACTACTTGATTATGGCTGCTGCAATGACCGCCGAAACATCGCAAGACAAATATTCGATGTGGCTCACACCAAGAAGTGAAGATAATGCAATTAAATACATAACTATACAAAATGGCTGTATAAGGGCCAACAAAATACTCATCTATGGAAAAACCCCAAGACAATTTAACTATCCCGCTCCATAACCAGCATACGAGTTCCTCGCTTCCCCAAGGCGCAAGTACCATCCCATATTATCCTCCTGCCGGCGCTCGAAGTGTCCATCCGCCTTGCCTGCACAATAAAATGTATTCTTCCGTTGTACTTCTTCCAGTCTGGTGGTCAGTCGAATGGAGAGCATAATGGAAAAGGAATTTGGGGGGGAGGGGGAGGGGACCAATCACCAACACACGCCCACCCCTCACCCAGACAGCAGCAGAGCATGCCGTTGGTCGTCACTCTTTGTAACACTCGTATGTGGCGGGTACCATCACAGATGACAGAGTTTTATAAAATGATCAAGTCCTAGGATGGAAGAAACGAACCAAAGTACAAGCATATCACTATTTTTCTAGCACACAGTCACGATGTGAAGTAGAAATAATACATTCCCGTTAACACGTGCGAAAACATAGGTGGTCTGCGAAAGGAAATCACATTGACACTAGCGAAATTCTGCTCAGGGACTCAGGCCATAAATTTCGGCTTTGCACTTTCGAGGCAAGAGGCATTCACGAGGCGTTACATTCACTTGTATAACTTACCACAAGGGAATGTAATAAGAAACATGTTTACGTATGTGAATCATAATATTAAAACAAAATAATGCTCCACATGTATAATTTGCCTCAATGCAAATTGCTTACATATAACAATGCTGACACACTTATTGCAACTCAGAGACCTCTTAGCAAGTAATTGAACATTGATTCCTGAAACCATTTCGACGTACATAGTAGTCCTACAGTCTATTACATTGAAAATTTCACATCATCTGTTCGGCCTTACACCATTGAAGAACTTAGAAATTATTTGCTACTGCATTCAGTTAACCTAATGATGAACTGGACTTTGAAAAAATGTACCTAAAATTGGGCACAGGAATTTCGCTCTGCAGAACCTTGCCTCGGGTGGCAGCTCGTTGTTTCGTGACCATTATTGAAGTTCGTCATCAAAGGTGGTTTGCCAAATGGCGTTGTCTGCCCTTGATAATGTAGTACAAGTGTGCATGTAGTCATTTTACCTAAATGTCGTTCACTATATACGTATTTCATAAACCCAGCGTGCATAGCAGGTTGACAGAAGATGATGCCGAGTTTAAATGTCGCAAGCCGCGTCAAGAGCACCAAGCAGCTTCCAAAGACATTTCTTCATCCTAACTCATTTTACAAATATTAGAAATTATTTAATTGCATAAAACTGCGAATTTACGAGATAGGTTTAAGGAGGATTGTTCCCCGTCAAATCGGTTTTACAGTTTTTCTTATAAATCAGGGAATAGAGACATCGGTTTACTTTTTTCACGCTGACAAGGCATAGTTTATTGTTTCATTCACTTTTTGGAATCCATATGGCATTGTTTCTGTTAAATGTTCCGGCCTCTGTAGTCGCTCCCGTAAATAAAGCAATTTTTCCTTTTCAGCTGTTTCCCGTTGCAAATAATGAATATATAAATGTTCCAACAATTACAGAAAATCGATTAAGTTTGTATCTATGCCCTGTCGTGAGAAATATTTTGAAGCATCGACTGGAACAGAAGTTATCGAGACGAAAGAGATGAGTCCCAAGGTGGTAGGGATCAATACCCCTGAATGCAAGCACAACGTGTTTTGCCACCTACTAAAAACAACAGAGATATATAATTTTTTTGTATATTATTCTCAGAATTTAAATTTGTGGCATTAGTGGATAAACCTACAGAATAAATGACGTATTCAGTTAAGTATCATCGCACAACCTGGAACGTTAGTTTGACCATAAATAAGAGTCTAGATCTCAAAGTTAGAAGCATTGAAAGACAATGTAGGGATGTTAAAAAATGGTAATATCGAGCATCGAAACTACCTACTTAAAAAGATGACTAATCATTGTTTCATGAAATGAACAATTTTTCGTTAAAGTGGTATGTTTTCACATCTCGGATAACTGTATAAAATTTTATCATATTGTGTTATTCTTTTTCTTTTCTTTCGTTTATTGGCACGGAGCGGATTACAGTCATGGGTAAACCCGCTTATGTCCATATAAGAGCATTAAGTTTGAAATGACATCACGAGATTTGAACACTTGTTGGAGTTTCCACCGGTGCTTTTTCCCACATCTTTTTTTACCTCCCTACTTCTCAGTTTCTACCCCATCCAATCTTTCTGTCTTTCGGTCTGTCTGTCTGCCTACACGCCGTCATCTTCTCTGAGAAGCCCAAAGATTTCCCAGCAATAAATAACTGGAAGTCAAAGGAAATAAAAAGAAACGGAACTCACTCAAGAAAATACATCCTCTGCAAAAGTTACTTTGTTGGCAGACCTTGCGCTACTTTGTAAAAAAATTGGCCCCTACGATACGTCGGGAATAACTCGCCGTCGTATATTTGTGTATTTTGCTGTTTTACTATACATGTAAAAATACTGGGATCAATGATCTTCTAATTATAGACAAAGGCTGACAGGAAAATGAAGTATAGAGTGTGTACATGTTTCATTGCAGACCATTCTAGTCTATGGTAGCATGTCTCGAGCAAATTACGGCAATATACCGATCCTTACTTGTCATATACTTATATTTTACTAATCTACAGCCATTGGCAAATGGCAAAATACCAGTGCTCTCTCAAATTACACACTGAAAGAAAAAAAATGTACAGTTAAGTTCCCTGACAAATGATTTTTTTTTTTTAGCAAACACAAAATAATTTTTTGATGACCACAATATTTTAGCGGTGATAGCAAAGAATGTCTTCGTGATGACTACAAGAATTATTTTGCAGGGTCAATACTAGCGAAATATTTTGTGGTTGTAACAAATATTTTTTTCTGTGCAAATAAAATAAAGGTCAGCAGAAAAAATCCAAAAACACAGCGCATATTTCTTCGCTGACATATGTCTCCTGCTACTCAGACTCCATATATAAATAGGAAATATACAGGAACTTAACAGTCATAAGTTATATTTATTTTTTATTGTTTTTGTGAAAAATGCGATTTCAATTAAATTGTACTTTCTATTTTTCCGCTTTACGAATCAAGGTGGCATTATTTCTAAATAGAAAAATCTGAAAATTCATTTCCAGCTATATTTAAGGGCCCAAAAAAAAGTCATCAATAAATCGAACTATGTTTTCATTGTGGATAAACATATTGTAGGGAATGCGTTTAAAGTTTCGCGTAAGAAAGAACAGAGGTGTCAAGCTACAACATCGTTTATTTGCCTAGTGAGGACTCGTCGTAAATAAATACTGGAGAACGGGAAATCTCGCGAATTCGTCTGAGAAGCAGGCAGACCCTGAACTACTATACATCTGAATTTATTTTCATGATTGGGTTACAGTTTGTCAGATTTATCCTTCAGGACGGTGAACAAATACCAATCCTGCAAAAAAACTCAACGACCCTTGCACTAACTTGACAATACAGTACTGTGGAGTCCAGCCGGCAGCACAGACTAAATAGTAATACAGATGTGAAATTACATGACGGCTCTTTTGATACGGACGAACCCTCGCCACTTATTGGCTGCCCGAGGTAGTTGATACCAGCCCCGTGTATGTTTGGGTCTTGCATGTTACTGCAGGTTTCCTATTGGCCTGGCTGCGGCTAGCAGGGCAGCTGCCTTACGCTGATTGGCAGGAGGTGTTTCCGCCATCTTGCTGGCCAGGGAAGCCATTTTGCAGGCGTGTGTGGCTGAGTTCGCCGTACTACCGGATGTTTCAATTCTGTATTCCTAAATATTCTGTGCCGGCAGGTTGTTGGACCCACGATATATCCACGTCTCTAATTATTTCCCGTTCAGGCTAAGGGCGTCATGTGGGATGTTTCAACCGCTAACTAGGTATTAGACCTGTATCCTTCGTTGTGCGCTCGACCAACAGACGTGCGGTCCAGTCGAACTGGCCAATCCCTGGACGGGAAAAGACCAGAACAATTCCACCCTAGGGATGACCGCCGTCCCGAGGGGTGAACCGAACACTGGACCGCCAGAAGCCTCGCGGGGGACTTGTGGTACGACCAGCGACACCACTACATTGATGGCGAAGGTAGGTGGGGCGATGTTGCCATAGTAATCGCGGTTTAATCCGCGGACCTTACACTGGCAGACAGGCCACACACGCACACACACGGCCAGGCGCACAATTCAATTACTTGACGTGGAGGCAACTTCGTTAGGGGGCAGTCAGATCTCCAACATCCCCCCCTCTCCCCAACCCTCTATGGCATCGCTTCTCATCGTCGTTACCCGGGGATCGTCGCGAACTCGTTACGGGGCCGCCCGTGGCGGTAATCCGTTTAGGGCGTGGGAGACTGCCACCGTTTGGACACCCCTCCCCTCTCATTCATCCCCGTCTCTCCCCATCCCCCCCTTTCCATCACTACATCCACTTTCCTACCACCACCTCCTTCACTACACCCTTTCTTTCCTCTCTCACCAGCCAACAACGTGCATGCGCTGCTACGAGACGATGCATTTCAGAGAAGTGCAGTGCAATAAAATGACAAATATTTTTCATTTATTTATTTACGGCTTAAGGCCTCGCTCTTTATTTTTGCAGTGGTTTCGAAAATTATTTTTTTAACGAAAGTTAATACATGTATCAAAAATTTATTATTACAGTTTTAACACTTATATATCACCGATTGTAAGTGAATTTTTCTGTTGCAACACACTGAACAGATTTTTAGATTTTTGCCCCTGAAATATCATTTTTTTGTTGTAAAAATAAACCAAAATGAAGCTCTTTTTTGCTAACAAACGGTACATTTTTAAAAAAAACTCTCTGGCGAAATTGTGTATCGTTTGATTCAACAAGCCGACTTCTTAACATCTTGTCTCAATGCTTGTAGAATTAATGAATTTCTGATACAAAAATTTTTAAGAAAGGATTGAAAGAAATTTTTATCTCCAAAGTTTATTCTGTTGATGAATATTTATGCAGTAAATGCAAATAACATACGCCTACTATATACTAGGCTGATACTCAATCGTGAAAATAACTTGAACTGTTAAAATTATTATTACTTATTAAAAAAATTACTGTCTTCTTTTTGCCATACATATTATATATTAGCTGCGTTATTGTACATTGTAAACATGACTTATCTAATATATTTGTGCAAAATTGTACTGAAAAAGATGCAATAATGCAATAAACTAAACTAATTTTATTTTTACAAGTGGCGAAGTCATGGCGTAATCACCTTGTCTTTCACTTTAATATGCAAAAAAATTCAAAGACAATATAACCGTATATTTTAAATCATTAAGTTACGAATAAAGAAAGAAAAATATATTAAATTGCAATAAACATCAACATTACCACGTAGAACTTAAATTAATCGTAAATTAATTTTAAATTGGGACCTAATATGTACAACAGATTAGCGTGTTGTGTGTAGTTGAAAAACAGAATAATAATATATGTACATTTTATGAAACGAATAACAAAGATGGGTAAACTGGATATATTAGACTGAACAAATAATTACAAGATCTAAAGACATGATTTAAGTAATCGTCCCACAAAGTAGTGTTGAGAAATGCTGAATGAAATATGTAAATTAATAAGTATAATTTTGTGGGAAACCAAGGCCCATTTCGTTATTACAAATTAAACGTTAATACACACTCCATAACATCAAAACAGAAAAGAAAATTACAGTAATTACAAGGAATATTCACTCTCACATATTTCCTTTACAAATAGTAGTTTTTTCGAAGTTAATGATATAAAGAATTACAAAAAGTCATAGCAAACCACTGTTTTTTTACATTTATCAACAACTAAATCTAATAAAACTGCTATAATTTAATTAGAACAAAAATATAATTCAGTGTATGTACATATAACATAGATTTAATTCCTTAATAGCACAATATTCAAAGCAAAACATAATTAATTTTAAGTATATACGTGACACCTTCTATAGTGCACTTGAAAATAAAACTATGGTAGAAACAATAACAAAATTTTAAAATAAATCAGCAGTTCTATAACTAACAAGTGAGAAATCGATATTCATCAGAGCCAAGAAAAGGCAAGCTGAAACACCAGAGACGAGATTACTAAGAACAAGTTTAGGATATAGGCTAAAATATCACATCCGTAATGTTGGTGTAAGGAAACAATTATAAATGAATTTTGTAAGAAAAAAATAGATGTCTCAAAACAACAATGGAAGGAATATAAAAGGAGAATGGGGAAAACTATACTACAAAACCTGAGCTTAAAGACTTCATAATAGTACATATAGCATTAAATATTATTGACAAAAACGTCCCTTCTAGAAATGCGTATTGTTGGTTGACCAAGATTACTATAGATAGACAGTCTTTGAGGCGAAAAATGCCGTATAGTTTATTCTAACAGAAGTAATAGAAGAAGATAAATATTAGCAATAAAAATAGTTTTGAGAAAACAGTATCAACAATAAGAATGTGGATTATCGAAGTCGGATAGTTACTTCAACGTACAAGACAGAGACACTGAAACGCTCAAGCACAAAGTACCATATCCAGTAAGACGTACGCCGGGAGGTCGAGAGTTTAAAACATGGAACAACTCGATTTGAAGAAAGGAAGACATCGCTTATTAAAGACGAAACAGTGTGACGACTGAGATAAACTCAGGCCACTTCAGTCACAGGTCATGCTGGAATGACTGGCTTTTGTTCTTATTTGGTTGCTTAGGAACACTTTTATTAACACTATATAATTGTAATCCTCTAGTAGAACGCGATAAATTCATAAATCTAGGCCAAGCTACACTTAATGATGTAATTAAATAATTTACTGGTTTTTCAATAGCCATTTCAAAGTTATATGATAAAGCATGAACCCATTGTGACCGTACTTCAGGAACTAATGAACCGATTGTAACTGTACTTTAAGAAATAACGGACCGATTGCTGTCGTACTTCGGGAATTAATAAACCCTATTGTAACCGTACTTCGGAAACTAATGAATCGACTGTAACCGAACGTCAGATACTAATTAACCGATTGAAACCATACTTCGGGATCAAATGAACAAATTGTAAGCATACTTCAGAAACTAATAAACCGACTGTAACCGTACTTTAGGAACTAATGAACTGATTGTAACTGTACTTCAGGAACTAATAAACATATTCAAACCAACTGTTATGATTTCATTGTTCGTCATCCAGCTTTTATTTTGGTAGGCTTGTGGTTTATTGTTGTAAGTTCGCAATTTGAAAAGATTGCACAACATGAATAAGTTAATCTTTTATCTCGTATTTCAGGAACTACGTTACCGATTGTAACCAGGCAGTAGGCCTACAATTTCAAAGTTTATTATCCAAGCTATTATTTTCGTATGGTATTGTCGTTGGTTCACAATTTCTTAAGACAACCATATTTTAATAAATAAGTGTTTTAAGTCTGGGGAGCCCTGATTTTCGCAAGATGATTTCTGCACTAGTTTGTTTCAATACCTAATATGCACATCTGCAGCCCAGCTTCGTGGTTATTGGAAGTGTGTCTGTGAGTAGAGTCGTCGCTTATTTGACTGTCCAATCAGAAAAAGTTTACTGTGACACTACACGTCTGTGACTGAGGGGAGAACCCCAATTCGCCATGAGTCAAAAACATCCTATCGTTGACCATGAAGCAGATCTACTGCTGGAGGGCATGTAAGTAGGGACCCCAGTTTTTCTAGAAAAGAATTCTGCCCCATTTTGTTTTAGTGCCTTTCGTGCACGTCTGCAGTTCTACTTCGTGGTCAGTGATAGGATATTTTAGCTCTCACGAACCTTGGGATTCTACCGGCAAATCACAAACGTAAGGTGTTGCAGGAACGTTATTTCAATTGGCTCAGTCAAATTATGCACGGCTCTTCACAAAGACATGCTGACAATAACCATGACGCAGAACTGCAGATGAGCGTGTAAGTCACTGAAACAAACTGGGGCAAAATTATTTTCGCGAAAATCAAGGGTCAGTATTTATGTAATATTGTAGCAACCATGCGACATATTGAACGTAATTTTATAATCCTACAGATTAATATCGAAGCACTTAAATTAGACACATATAATGTTGTACAGTCACTATTCTGGAGTATAACGCTACATGAATACATAACGAATTATGTAATGTCTCAGAAACTGTGTAAATGATTATTGCCAAATTTGACTCGTAAGAAATATTACAAGAGGAAATTTTAACATGCATGACTTCAATGTCAACTAAAATTAATGCCTCCATAAATTTTACGTTAGACTAATAAGTCTCCAGTTTCAACCAAACTTTGAATGCAGAACTAACACTAGACACAGTTAACGTAGAGAAAAACAGCTTCTGATTGCCGCATTTTTTTGTAAAATGGCACTAAATGAAAATCGGCACAGGTTCGTGGAAAATAAATGGCCCGACAATAGTGAATATTACCTTATTTGTTGTGAGAGTTTAAGATACGTATTGTAATACACGCAATGCCATTTTATTAATTTCGACAACAGTTCGTATACAAAAGGTGTCTGGTTCACCCCTCAAGTGTACTAACATGAAGTATTTTCTTGAAAAGCAGTGTGTAAGACAAAGAGCTATTAAGAAAACATAGGCTTAGCAATGGAATGATCAAAAGTACAGCAATAAATCTGTATGTCTCCCAAAATTATTAAAGATTTTACAATTATTTTCGTATATTTACTAGGTTACCTTTCTTAGAGTACTTTTTTTTTACATTTTGATAGGGGGCGAAATGTAACCTTATCCTTTTTGATTACCGTACTTTAAAAAATTTGTGGCTTTAGTACTGTCGTTTCTAAACTGGAAAATGCTTCGACGATTAGTTCACAAACTGTTGTTTTCAGAAGAATGAACATTTATTTCCCACAGAGGGACCTGCAGTGAAGAATTAGTAATTTTAATTAATTTGAAAATTTTACGTTGGAATACCATTTCTCAATTTCAGCCAAACATTTAATGTGGAAAAACATTTATACACAGTTAACATAGTGAATACATCCCCTGTTTGCCACATTTTAGTAATATGACACAAAATGAAAATCGACCCCTGGTTCACACTGAATTCGGAAAATAAGTGACGCGACAGAAAATAATATTACCTTATTTGTTTTAGGAGTTTAAGGGCGTTCAAGTGAGGAAAAATCATAAATTTATGTTTGTATAAAATAGGGTTAGATTCGTTGACTCTATTAGAGTACATTTTCCTCTTACGAAAAAAAAATTAGCTCAGCCAGTATTTCCATAATGTCAGTTCAAAGTCCAAATTTGCTTATTTTTACTTCATGCAAAACTTGAAAACCAATAAACATAATGAAATTGAAAAAATCACATCAAAACTACATGCCACAGTGTACAGCTTGAAACATATAGAAACCCTTTACATAAACATTTTGTATTTTTAAGAAAAGTTTTAAAAGTAATATAAAATTAGCAAATTTTAGAAACGTTTTTTAAGTACAAAAATTTTTTGTAAATGGTTTCTATATGCTTCTGCTTCAAGCCGTAGACCGTGGCATGTAGTTTTGATGTGATTTTTTTTTTCATTTCATTATGTTTGCTGGTTTTCAAGTTTTGCATGAAGTAAAAATATGCAAATTTTGACTTTGAACTGACATTATGGAAAAACTGGCTGAGCTAAATTTTTTTCGTAAGAGGAAATTGTACTCTCAAGTAATGTCTACAACACTAACCCTATTTTATACAAATATAAAATTACGATTTTTCCACACTGGAACACCTTAAGACAAGTATTTTTAAAACGGCACGGTAAGGTAGGTAAACATGTTGTAATATATACATATTGCACATATTTGCAAGGCCATGTTACTATTTTCAACCACAGTTTGTTTACAAAAAAGTATCTGGTTCACGCCTCAATCCATATGAAAAAAGTATATCTGGGCCAGATCTGGCTAGATCTGTAATTAGTAAGATCTGGCATTAGAGATAGAGAAATATACACTAATTCATATTTCAGATATAACTTTTTTTTAATTTGGGTAGTGTAATAATATGTGGGCTTTTCTTCAAAGCCATTTTGTAAGACAATGCTGTTAAGGAAACATAGGTTTTACTTCGGAATAATAAAAAGTACAGCAATAAACCTGTATGTCTAACAATATTGATATAGATTTTACAATTATTTTTTGTATCTATAATGCCTTCCTTTTTTTTAAGGGAACGTTTCTTTTACAAATTTCAACACGTTGCTGAAATATACCTTATTTACCATCGAATACCGTACTTTGACATTGCGGGGTAACTTTGACCACTCAAAATTTTGGTTTTCATATTGTTTAGTGACGAAAGTTTCAAACATTAGCTATAAGGATAAAATGAATTATTTAAAGTACTCGGATCAGATTATCTGTTTATTTACCAGATAACAAAAAAAAAAAAAAAAACTAATATTTTGAATAGTCAAAGTAGTCCCGAAAAGTGTCAAAGTTTGAAGTGTCCTATACAACAGGGACTGTATGCCACGTCTGATGTACGGAAACAGACGAGCAATAAGGTCTACACTGGCACGTGCATTAACAACACTATCGCCTTTATGCTCTAGGCGTGTAGACGACGTACAGTGTTTCGGCCGTTGGCTTTTTCTTATTGGGACTTAAAGCGACGACTTTCGTTTTTTATTTACGGAAAATGCGTAGTAAAGTCTACCGAGTTTTTCTCTATTTTTATTTTACTATTCCGGTTGGTATATTTTTACGTGACAGCAGTCTGAATAAGCTGTTTTTATCCGTTTTGAGGTGCTCTATATCCATGTTTCTAACCATGATATCTTGAAAACAGAAACTGAGAAGCATAGATTTAAACGTGTTTTCTTTTCGTAGATTAAAATATCGAACACATGTTTAGTACTATTTCGCCAATTAACTTACTCCTGACACGCTTAGCTCCAGATGTATAGGGCTCTTATAATTACGTAACATATATTTTCGGTATTAGTACTGTAGTTTCTGAGTGGAAAATGTTACGATGATTAGTTCATAAAGTGCTGTTTGCAAAAGGATGAGTAGCCTATTTGTTTACCTCGGATGTGTGTGGGAGGAAGAGGCAAGACGCCCTCCAGGGGTGTGAAAACAATACTCGTGTGTACGACAGGGGTGGGGAGGGGTGAAAACAGTCAGGTGCTTGTCTCTGAGCGGATGAAGAAGTCTTGAAGACAACGAGGGCGACGTTTTAAAGAAGTGTTTTAATAACCCTTACCAGAGGGTGCTTCCTCGCTCACTTTTCTTTCCGCCCTTCTTCCTCTCCGTGGTCGTCGGGAAATCTCGGGAGAGCCCGGCCGTCTCTTCATCCCTCTCTCTTCTCTCGGGATCTTCATCCCTTCTCCGGAGTTTCCTTTTATGGACTATTGTCGCGGTGTTTGTGGTTTTACTCTTCACCAGCGCGGTTGCCGCCCACGCTGTTTCGCCGGCGAGGAAATAAAAAGGTTGTCTTGTCAGTCACCCATCCTTCCCCGCCTCGTCAGGGTCGTAACCGAACTGACCTTTTCTCTTCTTTTTACGAGAGCGCTTCGGTGTATCGTCATGTCTTCATTATCACCAGCGGCTAGATCACTTTCCTCCCTCTATCCGTCTCTTCCTCGTTTCGCGGGGGATAAAGCTCATCATAACTTATATATTATTATTTTTGATTTCGAGAATGGTCGCGGGAAATGTTACGTCGCGCCCCGTAAAACCCGCAACTGGAGCGGGAACGGCCTATATTCCGGGATTATACTGCCGACTTTCTCCGGGAAAAACGACTCCTGAGGTTGAGTCGGAAGAAGCTGAGATTGCCCGAGGTTTGCGAGATTCTTGTTCGCTCGTCGAGTCTCAGCTCCCGAAAGTTCAGTCCTGTGTGAGGCAACTATTTAGTGGGAGCTGAGGAAATAGTTTTAAAGGGATGTGTTAGACAATTTTTTTTTTTTTTTTTTTTTGTATTTTCAGATTTTGAGCCATACCATTTATTCAAATTTTACTATCAAAAATTTCTCTTCGACAAAGCATGGTAAACTGGTAAACTGGTAAACTGCTTGGTATAAATAATAATGATATATTTCATTAATTTTTTCATGCAGTATCATTGCAAGATAATTTTTGAAAGTTAACCTATAATTCTTTAAGAGTGTTTGTGTATGATAAATTAGTGAAATATATCATTAGTAACAATGTCAGACAGTTTACTAAAAATATATTCTATGCGTTTTTGAAGAGGAAACGTTGATAGCAAAATTTGAATAAATGTTATGACTCAAAAACTGAAAATACAATAAAATTTGCCTCACACTCCTCCTTAAGGCGGCCGCCTACCCAGGCCGCCATGTAGTGTGTATAGATCTTCCGCAGATATAAGTTTATCCTAAAATTACATAACGTGCGTGAGTGACGTGTGTTTAGCACTAGCATTCAAAGAACGTTACAAGAATGTGTCACTGTTTCAGGTCCACTACTACTTATTTTTAATCTTATTTTAAGAGGAGCGTAAAATACCAAACACAGGCATTTCTGCCACCCTTTTTAAAATTGAATACAATTGTTCAGTATTCTAACAAAAACGTACATGCACCTATAGTAATAGCAATGATTTTTTTTGTGAAAGTGTTTTGCCCAATTTTGTTTCAATGCCTTACGTGCGCATCTGCATCTCTGCTTCATTGTTAACTGCAGCATGTTTTTGTACAGACTGTGGTAATGATAACTAGGTAACTGCGACATCAATCGTCTGTTACTTGCGGGTAGAATTCCAAGACCCTGATAGTCTAGTTGTCTAGTTTAGTATTTGTCTGTTTTTTAAATATTGTAATTTTAGTAAACATTTGTTTAACTTAATGTTACATTTATATTTTAAAACCTAGTAATGCTTATAATTATAAGTTTCATGCAGGGTTTGTGTCATAGTATTGTAATATTCATAATTAATATTTCTTCAGTTTCTTACCACGTACCAATTGTAAACCACCCTGAGGCTGAATTTGGACATTATAAAATAAATAAAATAAAAACAAACTTCATTCACTGGGCATGAAGCAGAGCTGCTGATGTGAACATAAGGCATTGAAATAAATTGGTGCAAAAATATTTTTACGAAAATCAGGAGTCCCAACTTGTGGTGGTGTATTTTGCTTCTGTGAATCATGTCATTTCCATAGGCAAATTAGTTTTTCCCAATATTTTGTTCCAAAAGCTTTAAAGTTTAGTTAATATGATATTCCCAGGAAAATAAACAGACATTCTCTTAAGGGATGCTAGTTAAAAATTAAGGAAGGCTGCGTGGCATTGTAAATTTTTATATAGCTTCAGAAGTGTGTATTTATGCCAAGTCATGCAAAAAAAATTTAGTTAATCTTTCAGTAATAAAGAAAAATAAGAAGTAATTGTTACTTGCCACGAAAGCTGTGCTTATACCAATAAAATACTGACTTACTCGTCAGTAACAAATATTAATAATATGAGTTGTGGCGGTATTATTGGATTGTGAAAAAAACTAGTAAAATTGTTTTCTCACAAAAAAGTAGGTATACATATATAATCAGATAGCTCGGGCCTTAAATTATATTACTGTACATGTCTGCCCTATACCAGAGGCCGTGGCTGTAATAGTTAAAAATGTTGAAAATTATAAATTAATGGAGAAAAAAGTATACTCTAAATCCAAAATGATAAGTTCTGATACCCCCATAAGCTCTGGCCGAATCTTTCATTACAATAAGTCACAAAAAAGTGTTTTCCGCCTAGGTAAACAATGACTCTACTCGCAACCTTGTGGAGGGAGAAATGATGATTTACGACTGCCAAAATGTCGTATCTTGTCTAAACCATGCGCCGCCCCTTTCTACTCAGGATTTATTTTATATTTATTTTTTACGATTTTGTCGTAGCCGGCGTTGTAATAACCCTCGCCTGACTTGAAGGGTCGTGCCGACGAGAACCACATTAGCGCCTAATGAAAGGATTGTACTACATAGCATTCCGGTTTTTCGCAGCCTCTCCCCCTCTCCTTCCAAAACCAACCAACCTAACCAACGTTTTTCCATCTTCTATGGCAATTAATTTCAGGTTACTTTAGGTTAATATAAGAAAGTTTAAGGTGGGGATACTACAGTAAAAACAAAGTCCCAATCCTCTTATTTATAATGCTTTTGCGATAAGCATTTCTCTTAATCATAAAGGAGAGAAGATATAGCAAAACAACGTCTCCAAGTTTTGTTAAAAATAGTTCTTACAATGGAGTCAGTTTTCTCTAGACAAAAATTTTTATGGTTTCAGCTGATTAGTTCCTAGAGGAATATTTCGTTAATTATATAACACTCTAATTACCAAAGACATCTTTGTCGGGTCCAATAACGTTTTACTGTATAGTTTAGATTCTACTAATAAAATGAAACAGTAAAGGAACATAGCCTCAAGGTAGCCACCTACCTTGAGCAGTTTTGCGCGTTAGAGGATCAGGTGCGAGGGAGCTATAAGGGAGATATTGAAGCGCGCATCAAAGGCTACATTGCCACAACAAGCCAAGCTAATATTCCCGCAGATAAATGATTACCGCGGGAGTTTGAGCGGCGTATATATGAATTTACTGGTGAAAATTCAGAAGTAAAGTGAGTGAGTGAGAGATTTTGGTTAGCGCTTAACATCGAGGTCTTCAGAGCTGGTGAGGGGTGACATGAGGTGAGTATGGAGCGGCGCCGGAACGAAAGGACAGGGGAAACGGGAGATCCCCGAGAAAACCCGCCGATCAACGGCATCGTCCGGTACGATCCCCACATGCGAAAATCCGGTGACCGACCCCGCCCGGGAGTCGAACCCGGATCGCCTTGGTAGGAGGCGAATGGTCTGACCCCTCGGCCACCGCGGTCCTGTCAGTAGCAAAGTTCATTACGCGTTTGTATCTGAGTTTCACATACATCTGGTTATACATTTTGATGAATGGAAGTCTGAAATACCGTTTACTTGGTTATTTATTTATTTTTGCTATGTTGAAGGGCCTAGATACACTGTTTTTAATAAGCGTGGTGTCTCAACATTGACATTCCGACCTGGTCCGAAGTGAATTTTCTTTTCATACGTTGGTACACGTGGAATAGTTTCCTTAATAAAAACGTAATTATGAGCACGCTGCAACTTGTTTAAAGGGAGGTTCCCTACCTGCGTATGAAATGTGTTGCAGTGAGTTGCGAGTATTCTTTTTTTGACGAAACTACTTAAGGGGGATTGATCTCTGTCAGATCGGTTTTACGGTTTTTCTTATAAATCAGGGAATAGAAACATTGTTTTACTTTTTCCACGCTGACAAGGCATAGTTTATTGTTTCATTCACTTTTTGGAATCCATATGACATTGTTTCTGTTAATGTTACGGCCTCTGTAGTCGCTCTTACAAATAAAGCAATTTTTTCTTTTCAGCTGTTTCCCGTTGCAAAATAATGAATATATTACGGTTCCAGCAATCACAGAAATTCGATTAAGTTTGTATCTATGCCTTGTCGTGACAAAAATTTTGATACATCGACTGGAACAGAAGTTATCGAGAAGAAACAGATAAATCCAAGGTGGTAGGGATCAATAGCCCTTAACGCGAATGGTAATGGTTCGTCTACGAAAGAACACATACTTCAATGTTTGATGCTATAAGTTAAAAATTTCGGTGCGCGTGTTTTAAACATGATTTTTGAGCCTCCCAAAAGGGCTAAAAAAGGCTTTTCCAGACTGACGTATCTGGAAATATACCAACCAGAATCTAAAAACGCACAAATATAAGCACGCGTTGGACTTTAAACTGTACTTCCCACAGTTAAAATTATATGGTCACCGCTTAAAGTCCCATACGAAAATGATTGCTAGTTAAGTTCTGCGCGCCAGTTGAGTCTTGTACGTAGAGGCGAAAGTGCGTTACATACGTCGGTCGGTAGCGACCTTACGCTTTATTGATTTTGTGCCACACACACAAACATAGTCTATACAGGGAACCGCCTTAAAGCTCCTAGTTGGAGACAACCTTAAGGTTCTTCAAGTGCGTTTAGTTTCAATTTTTTTATTTTTACCAAATAGTATTAGTTTTGTAGACGATACCTGTGCAGTTTTGCCTTTCAAAGCAATTTTAGTTCGCATAGTTTTCACATAACTGTACGTCAAAGTAAAAAATTGTGCATGCTACGCTGCCATGCAAATAGTGAAAACAGGTTGAGGTAATTAAACGAAATAATTCACAGTGAAATAACATGACATGAGCCACATAACCACAGAAAAAAGTCTCAGTCAACAACTTTTGTATTTAAAAAAAACTGATGGAGTTTCAACTTGATATCCTATACTTTTCTGATTGTTTTCTAAGATTCAAAATGTTACGTTATGAGTTTATATATGTTAGTTTACGAAGCCCATGACATGTAAATTCACTGTGAATTATTCCGTTTAAGTAAGTGAACTGGTTTAACTATTTGCATGGCAACGTAATACGCAAATTTTAACTTGACGCACCAATGTGAGAAAACTGTGCAACCTACATTGTTTCGTAGTAGAAAACTGTACTGACAAGAACCGTCTACAAATCTGTCACTATTTCATTAAAATATAAAATTTTTATTTTATACAATTTGAGTACCCTTAAGGATCCCGCCTGCACAGGTCGCTGAGTAGTGTACAGAGTTTCGGCCGATAGAAACTTATTTGAAAACTGCTCACCATGCGAGCGTGATGCCTGCTTAGGAATATTACTTGAATAATTTTGTGGATAGAACCCCAAAATGCCGAGAGCTACGGCCATTCTCTCTTGTTTCTACTTTTTTTTTAGCGATATTAATTTTCTACGTCAAAACGAGAGCAGATATCAAAAAACTGTCGGACAGTTTTTTTTAAAATAACCTTCTCCATGTTGGTTGAATTTTTCAATGCAGTAAATACTGTGGTTTTAGCTAATTATGTAATTAACGAAATGCTGGTTTATTGACTTTTTAGCCGAAACTTTACTATTCCTTGTTATAAAAATAATTAGATATCACTGCAAAAACCATTGTTAACAAAACTACCAGACAGATTTTTATATGCTCTCTTTTAAGATTAAATTTACAATTATTGCAAAAGCTGTAGAAAATAAAAAGCGTGGGCTTAAGACCACCATCCAATCGCTGACCATGAAGTGGAGCTGCAGATGTACACGTAAGGCATTGGAACAAGTTGGTATAGTCTGTCCACTATAAACTGGGCACTCAGCAGAACTGGTAATTAATTACCAATATGTGTTATTGGGACAGTAGATGCTCACTTTTGAGAATGTCGCAAAGTTTACACTGGTTTTGAGTTTTATTGAAGTTTTCATATTAAGAATTTTAAATATGGCTAAAAATGGCTAAAAGAAAACTTAATGTAGTGCTCACTTTTTCGTGAACAAAATTCTTTTCGCCAAAATGAGTACATGTACTCACCCCTTCTAGGATTTAAAAAAAATTTTTGAACAATGTATGGGTGCCGGTTCGTAATAAAGTGAGCACTTTTGAAGCCATAGTTATTATTTTTTCCAGTTAACTTATAGTTTTTGCTACTTTTCAATATAAACCAAGCAGCCTGAGGTTGGAGTTACAATCAACCGTCTCGTCACGTGACCTTCAGCCAATCGGAGGCTTCCAATATTTCCGCCCGTCCGGCCGTCGAGAGCTTGGCAAGCTCTAACTTTTAAAGGACGACGGATGAAAGCGCAGCCTTCTAAAGATGGCAGCTACATTTTAATAAGAAGGCTGTGAGTTTGTTTTATTTTATATTTTTCTTGCGCAATACTGCAAATTCATGAATTTAAACTACGATAGAGATAATAATGGTATACGGAAAATATTGAAATATTAACAGAAATTATTTTCTCTACATAATGATTACTTAAGTTGAAACATACATAATTTTATAAGTAAATGTTACGTTCGCAAAATTTATTCTTCGTGAACAAACAGCGGTTGCACTTATTAGCAGCCATAGACAAATAAATATGTAAATATAAGTAAACTGTAGAAAGGGAAATTTTTTAAGTCCAACAGAAGTTTTCTGTTTGTACATTTGTAACACTGTAAATGAAAGGAATCACGACGGACGGATGACGGACTGTTTTAAATAGCTAGCTTTGTAGACGGGCCGTCGACGTGAGGACGGACGGATAATCGTAACTCCACCTTAAGGGTTCTGTGGACCCTACCTCAAAACTTCAAAAACACATAACAATTCGCAATCGTTTATTAACTAAAGTATTAATGATACACAATTTATTTTTTTTACCATACGAGAATAAAGATGGTTTGTTTTATATATAAGTTTAAATTTCATATTCCGAGATGTTGAGTATTTTTAAAAAATGTTTCAAAACACAAAATTGGGCTGTTTAGTTCTTCCTTTCTGAATAGGAAAATTCAACTTTTAAGCATATCGGACAAAAGTGCTAATTCTTGTGAACAAAATGGTACCATAAAAGTTGGTAGTCATAGCATTGAATATCAAGGAAATCGTTTGTGAAAACTGGGTATTTTTGTTCG
>PNEQ01058145.1:9047-42902 GCA_003012365.1 Medauroidea extradentata | reverse complement strand
CTGCAATGGTGCTTCATGGTTATTGGCAGCGTGTCTATGCCTATCGTTTGACTGAGCCAATTCCAATAACGCTCCTGCAACATCACACGTCTGTGATTTGCCTGTAGAATCCCAAGGTTTCTGAGAGTTAAAATATCCAATCACTGACTACGAAGGAGAACTGCAGCTGTGCCCAAAAGGCATCGACTCAAAGTGGGGCTAAATTCTTTTCGCGAAAATCAGGGGTCCCTAAGTATTGCTATCGCGGCTTCAGATGGCCATACCATTTGCAAAGTAATAGTATTAAGCAAAAGTTGACCCTGATCCAACTTTTCTTAATACTGAAAGTTGCCTTGCGTAAATGCTTATCTCTACGTACGATTGTAGATAGTCATCAGGAATTACATTGTGTTTATTAAAATGTAATTAAATGCTTGTGTCCATTGTAGTCTAGGCTGTAGAAGAGGTGGGAGCCTTAATGTCGTCATTAGTAAAGTAATGTAATAATTATTGTTATAACCGCCTCTAGTATGCAGAGCTGCGACTGGCCCAGCACTCCTCGGACTAGAAACACAGAAACTGAAGAACGGGGAATAGCGAGCTGATGTTATGATTAAAGCAAATTTCCTTCCTCCCTCCGGTACCCCATCATCGCTTGTCATGACGTCATCACGCGCCCCGCGCGAGTGCGAACTCTGCTGCTGGTTCGAAGAGCCGAAAATTAGTTTCGCCGCACAGCTGGGCGCTTAATCAGTGCGGTAAATGGAAGGGAGTAGATTTAACCGCGACACCGCTTCTGGAGTAGCAAGTTGTTGCAAGCTCTTATCAGACCTGAGAGGTCGACAAAGTTTCGAAACCGAGGAAAATGTAATCTTGTCGTGATAATTTCTTGCTAAAGTTCGGAAATTCTTTCATAGCTGTTATTTGTCTTCGGTACTTACATGATTTTATTTAATTTTTAATTACATCTCATACACATACGAGTATCGTCTAGTATGAAGTGAGAACTGGGATATTAGCTAGAAAAAAGAAGTAAGTGTATTCATTATTATTTCGAATTATTGCTGCACCAAATGCATCCACGCAAAGTAAGAAATATTTCCGCGTACACTTGTATTTTCAAGTAATTCAGCTATAAAAACAACATATTTTCAAACGCGTCCGTAAGCACTGAAAACACTTTCTTATTGGCTAACACGCGTATGACGTAGTTGGATATATTTGACTAGCCGCCATCAGCCAACCATTATTGCTTGTATTGTAGTTGCACGCTGACTGAAGGCGTGTACTTCAATAATTACAGTAAAAATAATTATAGGGCTAGTGTTTTACAGTATAGCTTAGATGAGTGAATAAACAAGACTTTTACCGATGAAGTAACATGGGGCTGATTGTTCACATGTAAAAATAAAAATAAATAAATAAATAAATAAAGGGCATCTCAGAAAACGGTAGACAAAATCTTGTTTTATTTTTTTAAAGTCATTGTGAACCCAAAACTATCAAATAACATTGGAGTGATGCGACAATAAACAAAAACTAAAACATGAAATTTCAGTGTAGCCGTATAACCGTTTATAACTCTTTGAAGTTCCAGCCGGCAGACATACATGTTCTTAGCATATAAACAGAAGGATTTAACGCCTCTTCACGAAATGGACGTAAGTTGCTGTAGAATGTGAACAATGAAAGGTCCAATGACTTTACAGGGACATTAACATGACAGAATATTCACTGATTTCTATCGTGGTGTTTCTCATACTTAATTTGTGGAAACGACTCCATTAGTAGGTGCATGAATTTCGTTGATTAATCTGACAGCAGCTTAGATTCCTTAGTCTTATGCACGCACTGGCCACACTCATGTAACTATTGGCTCATAGATACCGGATATTATAGCGTAAATATTTTGACACCAGATTGTCTCATTGATAGAGACACTGGTAAATCGCGGGAAAAATTGATTGTTTGCTAGGCTCCAACAAGCTATGTATAACACTGAAGGTTTTGAACCTATATTGGCTATCGTTTATATGAAGTACTGTGTCCCTCTTCAACGTATCCAATTAGAACTGTACAGTTTTAACACAGAACGTGTGTGATTTGTCAGAAAACTGTTCACACGTGTCATTATTGAGATGCTACAGTTTATTGGAGACTATGTTAATAATTTTCGCGATTTTTCAGTGTCTCTAGTGATGGTATATCGTGAAAATGTTTGTGCCAACATACCCTTGAAAACCATGTAGTTTCTTGTGTCATGTGTAGGGACTGGAAAATTTCGCGAATTCAATTACCTGTAGGCTAGAATCCATTGTACTATGCATACGCAAGCCACGACTATTCGTTAACTAGCTGCTACTCAGTGGAACAGTAGACAATGAACGAATAGACGGGGCTTGAGTATTCATAGCACAATGGATTATAGCATACATGTCATTGAATTCGCGAAATTTTCCAGTCCCTAATCATGTGTGGTTGAGTTATTATTTGTCTGTCACAACGTAGCTGTCTGCAGACCGATAAAGGCATCAAATATTAAAATAGCGGGGTTCTTGCTGGCTTAGTCAAATAGGGTAACAGCTCTGCGCACAAGCGAAAGCCAGTCATATTTTGATAAGCTGAACGTACGTTGAAACCCAGCAAACAGTCTAGTTTTCCCGCTGTAAACCATCATCTCTACTCATTGATAGGGTCAGGATTTTGTGGCTTATGTTATGTGTACATCTGCAGTTCTGCTTCGTAGTCAGTGATTGGATGTTTTAAACTCTTCTCGTCTTAGTGTTCTACCCGCCAGCACAGGCATTTAGTGTTGCTTTGACCTTATTCTGTACGACACACGCAAATGAGAAACGTTTCATCTCAAAAACATACTGCCAATAACAATGAAGCAAAGCTGAAGCTAGTGCACAGATCTTTTCGCGAAATTGTACAGTCCCTAACTATGGTCTTATTTTTAGAGGCCCGGAAATGTCGTGGGTTCAACGACCCGCCGGCAGTGCTATGTATACTCTGTCCTCCGAATGTGTTCCTTGACTTCCGCTTCAGCGAGTGACTAGTTTTACGTTCTGACAAGATAACTCGTGAATCAGTGGATGTTTTCTTATACGATTTCTATTGGACCATAGTTCTGAGGGACGAGTTTCATAAATAGCGACCCAGTAATAAAAGTAACCTATTAAGAATTGAGAATATAACGTTTCCTCTCGTGGATTCGCGAAATTTCCTAGTCAGCACTTATTTGTTACTAGCTTGTGGTTGTCTAATGCGTAAAACCACAAGTTTGTTGCCTCGGGTCGGCAGCAGGGCCGAAGCAAGGGAAGGGGGCAAAAGGGGCAGAATCCCGGGTCCCCTTGCCCTAATAGTAGGCAAATAATTTTTTCTGGGATTTTTATTCACACGTTAGCGGCCCCCCAAACAGTGTCCTGCTCCAGGCCCGCAAAAACCTTGCTGCGCGCTTGCTTTTCTTTGTTCAGACACGTCTCTGATTTAACTGCACCAATCATAATAAAGCTATTGTGACACCTCGAGTCTGTATTTTGCCAGCTGAACCCTAAGACAAGTGAGAGTTTCTTATCACTGACCACGAAGCAGAACTGCAGATGTGCACATAAGGTATTGAAACCAGATGGTGTAAAAATCTTTTCGCCACAAATTCGTGGCTGTACTAATGCGTATCAAAGCAGTCATCATCCCATTGCAGAGGTGGTAGTGAAGTATATGTTTTGGGTTTCAACGTTACCTTTAACAAAGTCTACAAATAAATCGTGTTTTTAAATGTTTTCATGCTTGTTTGTTAATGTCTGGCGTCCTAGGTTTCCGCATAACTAGAGACCCCTAATTTCCGCGAAAATATTTCTGCGCGAACTTGTTTCAATGTCTTAGTTCCACCTCTGCAGTTCTGCTTCTTTGTTTATTGGCAGAATGTCTTTGTGTAAAGATGTTTCTTATGTGGTCCTACCAATCAGAATAAGGTTACTGCGAATATCACACATCCGTGATTTGCAGTAAAACGTTAAGACACGTGGTAGTTAAATTCTGCAGCCAATCTCTGACAACGAGGCAGGGCTGCAGATGTGCACACAAGGCACTAAAACAAACTGGCGCAGAAATATGTTCACCGAAAACAGTGGTCCCTGTGCATAACTTGCAGCAGCTCAGTTCAAGTGCACGGCAGGTGGACGTTGTAAAATCGGGCTAGATGTAGTTGAAAATAATTGAGGAAAATAATTTTTATAGATCTACTACGCAAAAATACTTTTGCAGAATGAAGTGTAACTTTTTTTGGGGCATGTGTAAAATTATCTGGAAACTAATCTATTGGTACAGAAAAAGTACGAACTTTATGAAAAAGCTTCTCTCATTACATAATAAAAAAACTTAAGACTTTGAAACTCCTATTAAATTACTATCATGCTTTAGTGTCGAAAAATTAAGGGAATGTAGTGTCAAAAATCAACGTTTTCCTTGAACTGTTTTTGTGCCCGTACTTTGAGTGTTAGCTAGTTGAAACATAATGCTACTCTGCAGTGTAAAATTGACAATCATTTTATAACGATAAGTATTGCTAGTATTTGTGTATATCTACGAGCCATTTAAAACTGAATTCGATTGAGTTTAGTGTTTTCATTTTAGCTATTTAGTTATCTGACTTTATTACGTAATGTGGCAGACATCAAGTGTTTCATAAAATTAAATTCCTTCCTGTTTTGCAGTTTTCATCTTTCTTTAGTATCTGTAGTTAATTAACTGTGACTATGTATGCATGTCGCATCTTCTTTCAGACGTATTTTAATACGTTATATACACATACTCATGACGTAACACGTATTTGTTCATCTGCAAGATGCAGGTGGTCGCTAAATATCCTACTCCTGAACGCCTGCGCGACTCCACAGCTGGGCAAACCATCTGCTGTTTGTTCGAAGCCATACGATCAACATGGTTCGACCGCTTGGCTCTACGGTTATAGCTCCTGGCTGCTGGGCTATAAGGGTCCCGGGTTAGATTCCTGGCAGGGGAGGTGAATATTTACAGTTGCCTCTCTGGGTTCAGGACTGGGTATTGTGTTGTCTTCTGATCCCTATACTACGGTATGCAGATGTGAACCACCGCAGAATTACCTCATCTAGTCGACCTCTGAGGATGTCGAGGTTTCAATCACCCGGCGCCCTCCGTGGTTCTCAACCTGCCTTCCAGCAGAACGCCCATCATCATAGGCGCAATAGTAAAATAGCATCACTTTTCTCAGGGATTACAGCTTCCTTTATTGTCGCCCTATAATATGCGCTTTTTGGAGATGGAAGGGAGAGGAGAAGAAGTGCAGCTAGGGACGTGCGAAATTCACGTTTTCTTTTGGACAGAATTCAAACAGCAATAAGTTCGTGTAACTTCATAGCGCTGAGCTAATAATGAAGAAGCAAGTACGTGTATCACTGTGTCAGCGAGCAGCCAATGAACAGCTGTTGTCTTCTTGAGTACACGGATATACTTGGAGACTAGCCTACAGGTCCGTGATCCCGCGAATTTTTCAGGTGTCTAAATATAACTGAAGCTGGATATGTTCATTCCAAACTGTTTCTGTAATTTCTTTTAAACATATTACATTTTAAGGCGCCCGCCTTCTGACCATGCTCGGGTGAGTGATACACGACGCCAAGGACGATGTTGACAGGCTCATCTGGCGTGGTACTGTCTGTACCTCAAGACTGAAACGGCGTGCAATGCTATCGTTGAGCACTCGCCTGGCACTGTCAGTGGTTACCCCATCATTTTACTGGTGGAAAGTTTTAAGTAAAAGCCCATTTTGTGTTTATAAAGCAGTATTTCAGATAGTCTATAACACACAGAAAAATCGGTTTCTAGCCATTTTAAGGGACTCATAAATTAATTTTCTAATCGACTTGATGCTTTAAAACAATCTTTCCGTCATCGTTTGAAGTGTATTTTCTTTTCGTACATTGACACTTTGGGCACATGTGGAATAGTTTCTTAAAGAAAAACGTACTTACAAGCAAACTACATGTTCTGCAAGTGCAACGCATTTTAAGCGCGCGGTAGACGGCAGACTTTGAATTTGAATGACATGTAGAGTTTCTTCTAGCTAGATTGCGATCCCAATACGCACATCAGGAACTAGAAAAAAACCTGGATACGTGATTGAAACACCATTGTTGAAATCACTTTCGAGCAAACAGCGAGCTGTGTATTCATTACGTGGTGTGAGATCAGATGCAGGACTTGCGTTTTTCTTGTTGATGTTAAAATTATGATCAGCCAAGCATAGTAGAGACCAATGTGTGAGATTGCAACGGTTCATTGCCATCTTGCTACAGCAAATAAGTTACTTATCTTCTTCAACCCCTGCTCACGTTGTTTACACTTTGCACAGGAAGCCTATACATGGCCAGCAGTGTAAATTGCGAGGTTAAGTATATTCAGTGACGTTAAGTTTCTCTGCTGTATGGAATTAATTCGTTTACCTTTATTCTGCTGTAAGTTTTGATTGACCAGTTCATCTTGTATCACAAAAAAAAATAATGCTTACATTTTTTGCAGCGTGCCAAGGTAAGGTAAGGCGAGTGGGCTTTACTTATCGTCGACAGCATAGGTCATTAGAAACGGTGACATAACTTGGTACAATGAAAGAAGCTGTGAGAAGAGTTGGGCATGGCATTTATTAAGAAATATCCCAGCATTTGTCTGGAGCGATTTCGGGAAACTATGGAAAACCGAAATCAGGATGGTGGGAGATAGGGATCGAACCCGGGTCCTCTCGAATGCGAGTCCAACTTGTTACCGTTGCGCCACCTCGTTCGATGCCGTAAACAAGGGTTACTTTGACCTTCGTGGGGTAACTTTGGTCTAGTAAAAATTTTGATAATTATTTCGTTTATTCAAGAACGTTTTAAACGTTAACTAGATGGATCAAAGGCATTGTTTTTAGACCCTGTATTCCAGTTATCTATTTATTCACAAAAATACATTAAACATAATGTTTTGAATTGGTCAAAGTAACTCCGAAATGGGCCTAAGTAAACTCGGTTTACGGTAACCTGTTTCTGATGAACATTTTCTGACACCGAATTTTCATACCTTCAATTCATGGGCAAAAATTAACGTTAAGGCAGTGTGCCACTCATGTCACATATTTACTCACTGTTTCTGGAAATAGTAATTTTTAGTTTTCCTGTACACCTGTAGTTCGAAGAACTTGTAGATTTCAGTGAACGTTTTTAGATTTAATTAAAGGAAGGAAAAAATTGCGAGTTCAGTGACCCGTATGCTAGAATCCATTATCCTGTGTCCACTCGAGCCCCGATCATTTGGCCGTTGGCTGCTATTCACTGGAACAACAGACAGTGTATACACAAGACAGTGGAATCTAACATGTTTGTCATTGAACTCGCAATTCTTCCTTCCCCTATAGCTTTGATATATGAGGTCCGCTTAATTTCCGGGAAGCCGTTGTGGTATAAATGGCGTCCGAATCACATAGACATTTATCAATAACGTTGCTGTAAATAGTTGATGTTTGACCGATTTCTTGTGATGTCTACTTTGCGTTTCACGGTTGTCCTGCAGTTGCAGACAAGCTGCCTTACCATGTCGTTGGTTCTCGTTGGCAACCTACTGGCCTTCCCCGTCCGCTTCTTACGTTCAAGGACAGGCGCCAGGTTGCGTGGAATGAGTTTTACGTAACCAGCGCTTCACGCTTGATAGGTGCTGGTGACGTCGCGTTTACCTCGACCGTAGGACGCTGACAGAACTGCACTTAACAGCATATAAGCAAGCGTTTACATGCCAAGAAACAGCACTGGAAGTGAAATTTAATAATTTGACAATGTTTAAATTAATCAATATCGCTCAATTGAAGTGAGCTAGTCACTAACGACAACAATACGTTATGTCCATTGACATCAGTAAGAAAACTACTTGCATTTAGAGAATTTTTTCGGCGTCGTGGGAGTATAGATGTTCAAAAAATGCGCGCGTCACGCGACTTTGCAAGAAGTGGAATGGGAAGGAAAATTTGAGGCAAAATGTAAGATTAGATAAATGAATCTCGCTGCTTGAACTGTCTAGCTACCAATGACAAATAAAGGAAATAATTATATATGTATGTAATATACATATATATATAATATATATATCTATAGAGAGAGAGAGAGAGAGAGAGAGAGAGAGAGAAATGTATACATACATAGGTACACACACGTGTCGAAGACATCTCAAATGTGCTTTTAAATTTAAGAAATATCAGTAGGTTCAAAATGAGTCTGAATGCAGACAGGACAAACTAACTGAAGCTACGAGTATGACAAGAGTACATACTGTCGCCGCATTGAAAATAAGAACCTGAAGTTGTTGGGACATGTTCTGAAGAGTGGTAGTTTACTTAATGCTTTACGAAGGTAGGCGCATATGATACATAGGAAGAAAAGCAAGGCATGCAGTGAAGTATTAATTAGATGTAAGTAGCGAGAAATGGAATGACTTGTGCCGATAAAGAAAATGTCTGAAATCCATTGGTTTCAACTCGTCGTATCAACTAAGAGAAGTGTGTGTGTGTGTGTGTGTGTGTGTGTGTGTGTGTATGAGTTATTTTATTAATGTGCATATTTTATCTCCATCTTAAAACCGCAAACTATTATTTTTGTATGTGGTTACCCAAAATTAAGGACAATTGCGACGTGTATTTCACTAAATAAGTATTATCACTTAACGGTTTAAGAAGAAATTATCTATTAAGGCTCAAGCAGAATAATACATAATATGCTTTGAAAACTAGACCGTGTATTGTTATCGTCCAATATAGAGCGTATTACTATGACCCAAATAAATGAAGGTGGTATTGTAGGAGCCACAATATTCTTAAAAATTAGCCTTCTCTGAGAAAAAAAAAACAATCGGGACTCCTTAAGGTGTACGCGTCGCACGTGTCACCGAAGTGATATTCAGGTCAGTGGCGTATTTAGAAACATATTTTGGAAGGGGCTTATGTGATTTTATGGATAGTAAAAAATACCAGCCATCTCGAAAGTGTGATTCTTTACTGTTACAGAACATTAAAAATAAACAAGTAGGACACATTAAATGTACTTGGATCATCGTAGAACAAAACTCCAGTTTCCTTGAGACGACTGGACATGCTTTGGCTACATAATGTTCAACACGATTAAGTTGGGCTGGGGGTGGGGGATTCAGATCGGAAGGGTTCCTCCTCCTAAAATCCGCCCCTGATCCGGGATGACTGCAATTATATTAGTGAATTAATGGATAGGCGGAAATTACAAACACATTTTACTTTACTGATGTCTCTTAAATAGACTTTTAGGTAGTGTTTGTACGGTACATGACGCCGAATAATCAGAATGTTTGTGCCAGAGACTCTGTTTCTTGTTGCAGCGCTGGTCTTCTCCGCCTCCCCTTCTCCCTCTACGTACTCTCTCTCTCTCTCCATCTCTCTCCTCACACACTTCCTCGCACAATGACCCTGAGAACTTGTTCTCGGCTAAATCAAGGTCCTCGTATACTGTTTGCGACCTCTGACTATTAAGCACTTCGCATGCGGTTTAGTAGCGTTCTTAATTTTGCGAGTACTATGAGCGCATCAATGATTTTGGCTTGTTAAGGGCACAATATATAATAAACAACAAATTCTGCAAGCTACAGGCAGGTAGATCTCAACAAAGCTCGTATATAGTGCAGTATATATAGGTTCAAAAGCATGTGAATATACTTTGCTTGCGGTAACTTCTCAACATACATGTACTGTACACGTACATTGTACTGTGCTACTAGTACACACATAAGTTGATATGAAAAATTAAAAACTTCGCCCCTCTTTTTTTGGGTAGGGGGAGGGGATAAGGGTCACGTGCTCCAAGTGACACCCCTCTGGATGCTGTGTTCCAATGAGAGGATCACTACAATTTCTTTCCAACCATTTAATATTACATATTCACGTGATTGTGGCACATGTTCTTTTTGTGTCCCATATGAATCATGTGATGCATCAGGATCACTCGAGCAGTGGTGACAGTATATAGAGACAGAATAGTACTCGTGGAACAGTAGCAAAAAAAATGCAACTCATGTAAACATTTCACATAACTTTATTCAGTGATTGGTAGTCAAAGAATCGTTCCAAAATTTTAATTTGCATTTTCCCGTAGTAAATTCAAATTAAATAATCGTAATATCTGGACAAAACTAAAAAATATTCCCACGAAAATCTTCATAACTGGGATATAGCCAAGCGTTTAATCTTGTAGAATATGTGATTGGTCCTAAAAATTGCACAGTAATATTAGTATGTATCACTAGGAACACAGCTTCGCATTATGACCAGGAGGAGAAAAAATAGAGGGAGGGGCAAACCGTCATGGGACTACACCCAGTCATGCCTTTATAATTTTTAATTGTAACATAGTTTTTTCTTTAATTTTTTGCTTATTTATTTAATTTTAGTTTGGTGTCTAACTTATGTCTGATTTATGGCCGGTTTCACCACCGAAGTTTAATTTTAACACAGTTTAAGACTGACAAATTTCGCTTAAAAGTTAAACTTGTGGTAAGGCCAGAATGGTGTTTCATCACCATCACTGCAAGTAGAAGATAATCGAGATTTGCCAAGCCAACTCTAACGCACTGTGTTTGCTGAATTGCCTTAAACGAGTTTCCCGAGTATGTATGGTTTGTGTTAGTGTGGCTGTATGGGGAAAAGCCATCACTGTTGTTTGGATATTATTTTCAAAACATGTGTTTCAGATATATGGTCCACGATGTCGAGCACAAGTAACGTGATGTGTTTTTAAACAGCGGAAACGAAGCACAATTCTTTCGCAGCAGAATGAATCTATATTATTTGATTTATTAAATTTTTTCTACAACCAGCAGCACAAAAAATAGAAAGAAATTAATTATAGTCTACTTTGAGAGTACAGCTTGGTGTGAGGTTAAAATGTGCACCCAGAGGAGTGGCACGTGCCCCCCCCCCCCCCAAGAAAAAGAGTGGCGTGGACGTAACTTACTGCTAAAAACTCTGTGTGTCATAGATGACACTTTAAGTCAATATTGGAATGGTAAAGAAATGCCGTCTTAGATAACGGTTTTAGCCCATTTATTGAGCAAATATCATGCCAGAGTGACGTATCCTTTCAGCGTAATATCTCGTGCTGCAGTCAACCGCGTCGTAAATAGTTCTACAGAAGGGCAATAACTTACATTGGACTAATACGATGTAGTTGGTATCGTACAATTGTAGTATTGTAATTTGTGTTTGTGTGTTCTAAAATAACTGGCAATTATCTTGAAATTCTGTGGCTACTAAAATAAATGAATGTACAATTCCACGGGCGAAATGGCGCAATGATTAGTAGTAGCAGAAATAAATGTGGCTATGTACGAGCTAGCTGCGAGCTACCCATTAGAAAACGTAATTTGACTACAGCTAAATACATATTATTTTCAGATATAGTTGAATAACTAGGGAAACAAGAAGGTACACTTAACAACGAACTTAATCGTACCTTGCAACAACTTAGCACATGCAAATGTTGTTTATTAGTTCTATGTTGCACACTATGGTTATTGGCGGTATATACTTGTGCATAGAAGTCTCTCATTTAACTTTGCCTATCAGAATAAGATCACTGCAGCACCGCACGTCAGTGATTTGTATGTATAAACTTTATTCGACACCTCCTGGAAGGTGTTGCGCCAATAATAAAGTAGGAAGTGAATGTATGTCCAGTTTTGTGGTATTACTGTGTCAGCGAGCAGCTAATGAACAGCTGTTGTCTGTTTCAGTAAACATTTATTCTTGCAGGCTTGTGTACAGGCCAGTCAACACACGAATGTTTTCTGGTCTTCATACTTATTAATAATTCGCCCCGCATATGAACATACACTCTAAATTTGAATTAGTGAATATTCACTTATTCACACCGATGGATGTTGCAGTTTCAACAAACTGAATCAGTAAGAAATCACTGTGAAATCGGAAACGATTCACTGATTCCTATAAAGGGTGCCAACATTCCACAAGTTAATTAGCGAATGTCCACTGATTTTCCAGTAATCTTTCACTGATTCAATAAGTGAAATTTGTTCTTTGAAAACAACTGGAAAAATTGGTGAATTTTCACTGATTCACTTGTGAGATGTTGACTCTCTTAAAGGAAATCAGTGAATATTCACAAATGAAACAGTGACTACTTTAACTGATTCAAATTGTTGAAACTGCTCTATCCATCAGCGTGAATCAATGAATATTCACTAATTCAAATTTAGAGTGTAATACGAAATAATGATAAGCCATAGCTATTTCCATATTGGTTTTAATGCACAATATTTTCGTACTTGTTGCAGATCTTATTTAACTTACATTTTTCCAGCGTGAAATTTGTTTATACTAAGATTGTAGTAACTTCTTTTCAACACCACAATGAAAAGACGTATATGTCGACTTAAAAAAGTTATTTGAAAGGAATCTTCGTACAGTCGCACATTGTCGTCACATATCTGTATGTTTGTAACCAACTATTTCTGTCGACCATTTCCGTAGCTCTCGCGGAATGGCTGATGAAGGAGGGAGGCTGAGATGTAATCATCCTGACGGGGGTTGGAGTGTGGCTGAAACGTGAATAAAACATTCGAATGGGGTAGGCGAATTCCATGCTCTGACACTGCTTGTTCGCCGCATGTCGTGCGTAAAATCGAAGGCGAGTTCCCGTCCATTGGACTAGACTTGCCACGACCATGGGCACGTCACTGAAAACAAACGTCTGGAACATCGGTCTTAAGGTGAATTCCAAATATTAATGAACTGTTTTATGGACACACGCCACGCATGTGTGTGTGTGCTTGTGTTTGCCCTATACAAGGATGTGTAAATTTACAAATAATATAATATATACATTTTACAAATATTAAGATTATACTTAAAATGTTAAAGTCTTTTAATTAATGAACATATTCCATTTTAAACGAATAACATCACATCATGTATGCATGAAGGTTTGCAGCACTTATTTATCGTTAAAAGACCTGAATAACAATTTTTTCCACAGCTACATTGCAAAGACATCTCGTATAAGTTACCAAAGAAAAAGTTTTACAAGATAAGCCTTTGTACTCGTGTTAAAATACAAAGGATAGTATTGTACGGGGTTCAAAAAATATTTATAGTGTACCTCATACGCATTTCTTCATAGTATTTAAGGTTACCAAGCTGGGATAAGATAATTTATTTACAACAGTTACGGTACAGGTTATAGTATTCACCAGTATGTCAGCGTGGGTAACGGAAGTGTGTGTGAATCAACAGGAAAGATCGTTAGCACATGATGATAGGCGAGCAGATGTTAGTTGTGACATGTTTGTAATCATTATAGCAGCTGTGTGGACTGTCTTCGCAACGTCATCAGCATGCAGAAAGTTTGGGAAAGACGTCTTCAACGTGCGGTCTACAGCAATTTTCATCACCGTGTTTTTGTTTTTATTCGTACCAGAATTTTTTTCTTAGTTTAGACACAAAAAGTAACTAAATTTTGCTCGTATGAAATTTTTTTATCTTACTTAGTTTTCGTGTAATTGCTCGTTAAAGTCAAAATTTTCATGTTACGGTTTTAACGACGACGTTAAAATCAACTGATATACCAATCTAAAAAAAAGTCAGAAGTGGATAAATTTGTAGCATGCTACAATTTCTCGTACTTAAAAGCAAATAATATTTTTTTTTGTAATTAATTAAAAATACCGAAATGTAAAACAAAAAATTAAAAAATTCAATGTATTATTTTGTAAACATACAAAGTTATTTTATTTTGCGGCCTAACATAGGTGAACGTGTAGCTTACAACATCGTTATTCACTGTGACATTTTTCAGTTTGGTAAGCGAGTTGGTTTAAGTGTCGTCCTTAAGAGTGCGTAGTAGATGATTAAACGCCGAAAACATCAATTGATTTCTGTGCTTTTATCTAAGCCAATATGGATAAAATACTCAATGACAATCCTAGATAATGGTATTTGCCAACTTTATGAGTAAATATTTATCCAGGATTACTAATTCGTTACCCGTGATCTCTTGCACCGCAGTTAAATGCGCGAGGTCCCGGCCTCAGAAGTTCATAACACTGGAAACAATTTTGTTTAAAACGTTAGCTAAACTTATTGTCTAGGATTGGTATTGTTTAATTTTCGCAAATTGGCTTCAAGAAACCTGCAGTTATAGATTAATGCTTTTAGCGTTTAATTATGTACCACACGCACTCTTAAAACGGTAACATGCATATTTTGACTTTAACGAGCCATTACGCAAAAACTATGCGAGATAAAAATAAATTTACAAGAGCAAAGTTTAGTCACATTTTGTGTCGAAAATAAGAAAGGAAATATCTGGTATAAATATTAAAACAAAACTCCTGGCGATGAAAATTGTTGTAGATCGGGTGGCAATCCGAGTTAATTATTAATTTCTGATTGTAGCAAACTTGTATCTCCGTTAAGAGTAGGCCTACGTAGTTTGAAAGTTTCTACTGTTTCTCGACATTCTATAGAAAAGTGGCGGCGTTTATAGAATTTTTGACGCAAGTAAATTATTATGTTTTTTGTTTCTTTTGTTTACTACCTCTTTGCTTGGAAAATAATTTATAACCTTACACACGAAATGTAGCACAGTCTGTGATGCAGACGAACGTATACATATATTAACTTATCCATAATTGATCTGTGTGAACTTTATTGATAGCCACTCCCTGATACACAAGTTTAGTTCTGTGTTCACCACGTAGATACTGTCCTTGCGCCAGCTCTGAGTCCCTGGCGGGTTACGTGTTTTTTCGCCCGTAAATATATAAATAACACAACGAGGCCCAGTAGCATGCGACACACATGCTAGCCGTAGTAACGTCACAAGTTAGGACGTGTTTGATACTGTAATACTGTAGCGTACGTGAAGTTTACGAAGAAAAATGCGTACACGCCAGGGACTCACAGCTGGCTCGCGAACATTATGTAATTATCGTATGCATTACACTTATAAATGTATTTTGCATCCTTACGATATCACGTGTCAACGTATAAACATTTATGACATTGTAGTTGTCCGCCTGCTTGTAATACTAAAACGCAAATACCAATACTCAATGTCACGTACATAAAGTCAGGTAAGTATGAGAGTCTTGAGGGTACTTATTTTATGTGTCTACATGTTTGATGGATTGTATTTGTGTGTCAAAATTTTTGACCTATGAGACTACCATTTACATAAAATGTTGTTTTGCTCTGTTGATGGCATATCCAGGAACCATATAACAAGAGTGTCATAACGCCCATATTAAACGACAACCATAATTTAACCGAAGACGGTGATGTAGGCTAGAATTCTTCCTCCCTAACACAAACGTCAGAACATGCGTCATGAGAAACGTTTCAGAACTGCCATGTTTATAAAATAATTTTCGTAATTACATTTACCTTTTCAACACACAAAATGAAGTTATTGTTATTAGTTAATGATATACGTTCGTATGTGTCCATCATTTCATTTCGTTGGTATTTCATTGTAACATTTATTTTACGTTGCGTAAATTGTCTGTCGGAGGAGGGGAATTTCGGTTCCCCTGTTCCAGTTAGGAGGGCGCCTGGGTACTTCTGAAGTATGCTCAAAGAACTGTTAACATACAATATCAAGAGCAAGTAAATACACACAGGCCCGAGCCCAAAGAAAATTGTACCACCTTACGAATATATAGGATTGCGCAGATATATGAAACTGGTCTTCACTAAACATATAATGACACACACAGTTCACTAGGCTCAGGGAAGGTCAGCTGGGAATGAAGCGGTGCTAACGAAGTAGAGGTGTTCCATGATGAACGCCTGTGGGAGGCTTGACGTCATCCGACCACCCACTTTTCCCTCGCGTGTACCGGAGTGCGCCAATGTGCCGAGAGGGCTGTTTGGTAAACTTGTCAGCCCAGGAGGTGGTTGCTGGGAAGAAGGGAAGGCCAGGAATAAACGCAAGAGTAATTGAATCGCCGGTCGGAGGGGTGACTGCGTCAACCCCCCTGACGTTCCTTCCTCCGGCGAGGTTCGGTTGTCGAACCCCCAGCGCCGGCCGCTCGATATGCCGTCCAGCCGTGGCGGCGTCGCGACGTGCGAGAGGGGGAAGGAGGGAGTCTGTATGACGTCACGGTGTGGCGCATGCGCGTCGTTCAAGAACGTCACTCCCCGCGCGCAGTCGGCTTGACGTCCAGTCAGCGGCTGACTATCGTGCCGGTTGTGTGAGAGGGTAGGAGTGTGTCGCCGGACCAGCGTGCTATGAGGACGTGAATCCCTCTACCTCGGGGTAGACCGCTCGAAGCCGGAGAAGGTGAGCGTCCCCCTGGACGATAAAGGGGGGGACGCGATGTCGTCGTGAGATGCTGTGGTCGGCCAGCGTGCCCGGCACGGCGCTCAGCCCAGAGTGTTACCGTGGCCTGCTGTCCGTTGTGGCGTCGGAACGCGCCGGCGCCCTGCCCCCCGCCGCCCCCAGACGCCACGACGCCCCCAAGAGGCGGGGGCTGCTGCTGCCTTGCCCCTGCACCGGCGTGCAGCATGCTAAGCCCGCCCGTCCCAAGACTCAGTGGTATGTCAAGGTAGGTCCTCTCATCGCCTCCGTCATTTCTTTACCGTGCTAAAGTGTAGCAGGAGTATCGAGTGTTGAACTTTAGAATAGCTTCACTTTACTCTGGGCGTAAATAAATGTGTAATACAATTCAAAAGATCTACAGGTTCCGTTACAAATCAACATAAAATAGGCTAATATAATTATTTTGTCAAGCTTCATGGCATACAGGAAAATATTAATCCAGAGCTTCTGATGAACCAGTTGTGACGTTGAAATTTTTAACTTCTGTTTACTGCACAAGATAGTATGCTAAAGAATGGGTCGCTTTGACATAATTTTCGTCCACAAAGGTTACATACATTTTTACTTAATGATTGTCCTGTGTAAATATAATATACTATATATATATATATATATGTATATATATATATATATATATATCTGTTTTTTTTTTTTTTTTTTTAATTCTGCAGATGTCAGCAAACCTTCCTGTGTTAGTTATGCACCGCACGCACTTCAAACCTCCATTGACCAGCTGTGTTAAGAAATATTGGCATCTTGCCGTATGCCGTAGGTAAAAGGAAGCGGCTTTCTGAATAACCCAGTATGCCTGAAGCGTTATCGTTGATAATATCTTGGAGTGTGTGTTAGTTCTCACGCTCATAGGGGAATATTTTTTGCACAGTATTATCATCAGTTGAGTATCAGAAGGCCGGCTTAATTTGTAAATTTAACTTAAAATATAAACGGAAACAGTCGACGCTTGTGTACAACTGTTTCGTTTGTGCTGTTGTAAGGAATTACTTTGCACTGTTATACACAGACAGGATTAAGTGTGTGTATAATTCTACATAAATTATTTAATTTAGCTTTAATGCTATAGCCTATACCACTTTATCGATATGTACAGCTTTCCGAAAGTAATTATAGAAAAAACTTCAAAAACGCAGTGACATATATCAGTTTCTGTCAAACTAATAGTAAATATTTTTATATCGTTAATCTTTTCTTTAAAAATGTTGTCTTGCGCCGTAATTAAAGAGACAAAACTCCGGCTTCACGCGAACTGTCTGTAAGAAACGCATCACACTGGCTAAACAAATGTTTTCTCTGAAATTTGACAAAAAAAAGCTTACTGGAGTGACAATGTTTTCCTATGTCGAAGTATTAAAAAGTTATATAGGTATTACGCAATCGTTTATTTATGTCCAAAAAAACCTTTTCAAGCACAACATTATATCGTGAAAAATTGCACAGGTCCCTTCCGAACCGGCAAATGTTTGCCTCTTGTGAACTTACCGATTTGATTGATGCTGTGTTTTCTTCTGCAGATAAACTGTTCGTAATTTGTACGTAGGCCTACATAAATATAAAAATAAAATAATTTGATAATTTTATCTTTCAAACTATAGCAGTACGTTATTATGCATGTGGATCACGTTCGATGGTTTAAACGTGATACGTCTGCATTGTTTTGGGCTGATTCACAGCTGGTCTTCAAGACGGCATGAATGACATAGGCTACACTTCCAGAGCAAGTGTCCAGCAGTCTCCGGTGGCAGAAAAAATCTTTGGTTTTAACGGGTTTTGAAAATACATGCACCCGAGTTCTGAACTCAAAAAATACGTCCATGTAACTATTAAATATCAATCGATCATTTAAAAATGGCAGTGGTAGGCCTATATATGATTTACTATCATGGCAGTGTGCAACAACCGATGTATCGTTATTGCTGTTGGTGAATTGCTTTGATAGTACATACAGCCTTTATTTACAGAAGACGAAAGATTTCCCCTTCTGATACGTATTGTGTTAATGCTGAAATTAAAAATTTATTTTATGATCGTGTAAAACAGGTGCCCTCAGTGTGGTAACTACAGCTGTTCGTTTCAGTGTGAGTAGACAGGTATGCATAAATTTTAGTATACGTTGTTAAGACGTGGGGATACGTGTTCATTATACGTGCTTGTAAAAGCTTATTTTTTCCTTCGTAAAATTCGGTAGAAATTAGGTCAGTACTTTGTCTAGGTCTTCGCTAACCTTGGCTGCTAAAGCGGTATTGTGGCGAGGGTGGGAACGGGATGGTTCGAGTCCGATCGCCACAAGAGGGTCGCGGTGGTCGAGGGGTTAGACCATTCGCCTCCCACCAAAGCGATCCGGGTTCGATTCTTGGCGGGGTTGGTCCTCGGATTTTCGTACGTGGGAATCGTGCTGGATGATGCCGTTGGTCGGCGGGTTTTCTCGAGGATCTCCCATTTCCCTAGCCCGTTCATTCCGGTGTTGCTCCACACTCATCCCATGTCACCCCTCACCAGCGCTAAAGACCTCGATGTTAAGCGCTGACCAAAACCTCTCACTCATTCCGACCGCCAGTGTGACTTTCAAAAGTTTTTGAGCACCGAGTTAGTAAGGGCGTGGTTTGAAGACACTAAAATTATTACGTCCGGTGTCTTCAGACTTCTGTAGTTAAGGCTATGTTCCCCTGCCCTGGGTCTACTGTTTTAGGTCAGTTGGTTTTCACTATTTGCATGACAGCGTAGCAAGCAATTTTCTTTGGCACCCCGTTATGAGATAACTATGAGAGCTAAAATTGTTTCGTAAGAGTAATATGTACTCACAAGTATCGTCTACAAAACTAACAATATTTTATGAAAAAATTAAATTATGATTTTATTGTACTTGAACACCCTTAAGGCGCCCACCTACTGGTCGTGTTTGTGTGACTGAGGCTCGGCACCAAGGGCGATGTTGACCGGCTCATCTGGGACGATATCACCTCTACAACAAGGCACTAAACAGCGTGCAGTGGCATCGTCGATCACTCGCCTAACTGACACTTTCTGTGGTGACCCCATATTTTTATTGGTTTAAACTTTTAACCTTATACGGTAGTTTCACACGAATCCTGCGAGTATTTTTTCAGGTATAACATGTTGAAAAAGCGGTTTTTAGCTATTTTAAGGGGCTCCGAAATGATTTTTCTAGTCGACGTAATGCTTTGAAACGACCCTTCAAGGATCGTTTGAAGCGTATTTTCTTTTCGTACACTGACACAATGGGCATATTTGGAATAGTTTAGTACAAAAAACGTATTTACGAGTATATGTCAACGCATTTTAAGCGCGAAAACTAGAGCTGTTTGGCAGTTTTATTTCAAATGGGTTTCGCCATGTTGCCTAATTTTTTTAACACGGTAAATACTACGGTATGGTTCCCATAACTACGAACTGTGGTATGAACGGTAGCGTGTTACGCATGTTATTTTTTACACAAATTATTCCCAATTTTTTACCTACGAAAATAACACACACGTCGAACTATGATTGTATGATTTTAAAAATGCAGTACAGTTATTAGATACATCCTTTTGGGGCAAAAAATAGACTGCTGTAACTTCAAAAATATCACCTAGATTTGTAAGCTACAAAAATAGAAGTCTTTATTAAATTATATCCTGAAATAAAATTTTTGTATTCATTGCTTTGATGCCCAATAGAAAAAGACCGCTACGAGAACTTAGCACGCCGCGTGTGTACAGGAGATGCAGTTCTAGACGAGCTTGGTGGCGTCGCCTTCATCGCTCCCCAATTTCCGCGTCCGAAACTCTGACAATTACACTAACTATACAGGCTTCCATGGGAACAGTTTCTAAGTCGCAATTTGGTGCCGATACTCCGAGGCATGGATCATTATTGATATCTATCTAGTGTTCGTACGAATGTCTCTTTAAAGAAATTACGGAGCAAGGTAGTTGAGTTATAATTATAAATATCTGTACACGTATTTAGAACGATGCGGGTTCGATCTTCGGTCCGGACATATTGATTTCGGTTTGATATAGCTTTCCGAAGTCATTCCACGAGAATACCAACATTTATTCACGGTTTCTGGCCTAATTAAGTAATCAAGCCAGGTAATTTTCAAAGTCAGAAAGATAAGGCCTGCTGGTTTACGTGAATAATTTATCAGTATAAGGATTTCGTCGCTTTTAACAGCGGTTATTAGTGTACTTGAAATTGTGGTAGTTCTGTAAATGTTCTGGAAGAGGTATTTCGTTTCCTTCGTAATTATTCAGTCTTACATACAAGCACATTACCGGGAGGCATCCGCATTTCCATCGGATTACAAATGTTGTATGTGGACCATTGTTCACATGTCTAAGAATATTCTGAGGACCTTTATGTTAAGCAGCAGCAAAATTGTATAACTAATGTGTTAAAAAAGTACTTAGTTCTAATAGAAACAGCATGCGGTGGTTTAAACTCATAAGAGCAATTAAGAACATCCATTTATAATTTATTTTCCGCTTAAGGAGGCCGCCTACTCCACGCTTCAAATGCGTTGTAGTATATTCGTAAACAGATTTTTCTACGAAAATATCCACGTGTGCCCATTCTGCCAACGTACGAATAGAAAATAAACTTCAGACAAGGTCGGAACCCCATTGTTAAGACGCCACGCTCATTGAAAACATTGTTTCTAAGCCCTCCAACATGACTAAAAACGCCCTTTTCATACTGCTGTATTTCAAAATTTACTAACCGGATGTATGTGAAACTCCGATTGCGACCTGCACTGAATAATTTAGTTGCAGACTTTCCACAAATAACATTATATGGTCACCGTGTAATGTCCCATAGTAAAAACCGTTCGGCGGTAAGTTTGCACGTTAGTTCAGCGTTTGGCTCGTTAAGGAGACGCGGCATTTGATGCGCGCTTCAAGGTCGACCTTAGTGTTCCGTCGCTTTTGAGCCTCTCACGCGCGGGTAGGCGGCGCTCTTAATTGGCTATCCTGCACGCATTGAGAGGGTCAGAAGAATTAAGACGATAGTCGTTCAGCCACGATCCTTTCAGATTCAGCTGCTGCTTGACTCGGCAAATCACTCCAGCCGTTCACGAACGAGACAGATCAATGTGGAGGAGATCGTATCGGCGTTTATTTCGTGATGTCGGATCCCTCCTTTCCGTTCGTTTGCTGAAAGAGAACGTTTACTTTTCCCTTTGGAGCATAATGATTGATGTAATTCGTGCAGGACTCGGTATATCTGAGGGGTGTCTGCGGAGTGGTTACCATTTCACTACTTGACTACTTCCCTCTTGTCTCTTTCCCCCGAAGCGATTGTCTCCTGAAAAATGGTCTCTGATTGAAGGAGAGGAACTTTTACTATGCCAGTCTTGTTTATAGAACGGCTTCGATACTAAACTAATGTGAACTTGCATTAAAAAAGTGCTACATGTTAATTATTTTCCCTTGGCACAGTGGCTAGAGAACTCCGTCTCCGTGTAATGCGATCCGAGTTAGATATCCGTCAGGTCGGGCTGCAAATTTTCGTTTGTTAGAAACGTGGCGTACGTTGCTGTTGGCTGGCGAGTTTTTTCGGGTTGCTCCCGTTTCCCTCCTCATTGACAGTTCGTCTCTTATCCACCGCAGGGCTTGTCACCCATTGGGCCATGCTCCCGTATTTGTACTGTTATTGCGATAGTAATTTTTTAAGCCTCGACGAGAGCAGATATCACAGATATGTTATGGCAGTTTCGTTTAAAATCGTTTGTACCATGTTGACTAATTTTTTTCAGGTCCGTATATACTATGGTTTTAGGTAATTATAAAATGCCTTTTAATAGAGACCTCTTCTGCAAGAGGATATTGACGAACGAGCTATGCCGAGACGTTCGACCGAACAAGAGGCATTGTTCCCCTTGGGTAGAGGAGCGTCAAAAGGCCCACATTCAAAGAATGGAGACATTTTGGGCTCAAAAGAAAGCGAATTTCGCTGTAAAATATAACATGACTTAACGTGGTCCTAGATGGGCCCGGGGAAAAAACATTATAACTGGCTATTTTTTTAAACCGTGTAATTTATTGCTTTAAAAAAATAGCTGTCACCACAAAAAAAAATTGAAAGAAAACTGCCAAACATATTTTTGATATCTGCTCTTAATGAAGCTTAGAAAAGTAATTATTGCTAAAACAGTATAAACAAATGAGCATGACCATAATGAGCGTCCCTAGTTAATAAGGTAGCACCATTTCAGGATTATTTGTTTATTATAATTTCTCAAACAATACTGTACCTACAACAATAACGCTTTTTTAAGGATATACAGAAGTCGTATCCTTGTTACTAGAATCGAAGTTTTGATACTGGAATATTAATATTATTATTAAAAAATTGGGATATTAGCGAAATACTGTAATATAGCTCAATTTTTTTATAATACGTATTCTTCTATTTAACTAATACTTTTAATTACAGTAACCTAGATGCATCCTTTATGAATACATACCTGTATTAAAACCCTTTAGTAACTTATTTTGTTCTGAGCAACCCGAGTAAAAGCGAAACGTGTTATCGTTTTTTCTGTCCCCTTTCCTCTACTACACTCATAGATACTCCCCTCCTGTCAATGTCACCCCTCTGATTCCAACCTTCAGGGTAGCTTCTCAGACGAGAACACGTCCTGCTGTCACTCAAATTGTACGTCCGCCAACCGTTTTCACAGGTTATGGTACAAACTGTAAGCGAGCAAGAATTGGCCTTACGTCCCGCTGCTTACCGCGGCCGTTGTTCAATAACACGGGTATTATATATGTAACAGTATGTTTTTATTGTTTGTGTCAAAAGCCAAGGATTGTACTACAGACGCCAGGATTATACTCTTCTTCGCTTCCTTCAGGAGACTGAGCGCCAATGCCCTAAAAATGCTTTTTTTTTTTTTTTTTAGCCATTTTCATTATTTTTACCTTTATAATGACGTACGATCGGACTAAAGTAAAAAAAAATGTCTACAAACTATCCCCATACACTACTGACTTATTTTATCTTTCTTGGGTTCAATTCCACAGAAACTTCGGAGTCGGAAGTGTATGCCGTATCGTGGCCTATACGAACTGATGCGAATGGAGAAAAGTAAATCGCCATTTAGCTTTCTGACAAGCTATTGCTCATTTTGCCGAGGTCCGTGCGTACCTGCACCATTCTTACTGGATTGTATTTTTCAATTAATAACACTAAGTTTTAACAATTTGTGTACTGTCGTTTCATTGTGATATGCGTGTTTTTAGACCTACTACACTTCGGAATTCAAAACTATTAATTTTGTTTTCGTCCGTCTGACAAATTTCAAAACAATTTTAAAGCTGGCAAGTCTGTGAAATGCTATGAACGTGCTAAACTAGAAATTGCCAAACTTATATGAGAGGACACAAGTGTCTTAGAAGTTTTCTTTATTTAAGAAATTATTAGAGAAGAATGTATTATCTTTTTATATTTTAATATTGAGATACATGCTTATCTATATTAGTTTTGCTGCGTCGCAATATGGAATGTGAAATGTTAGGGGCAGCGCAGACATATGACGTTTGGGAACCCGTGAGCTAACCATTTTAGACCAACGAGCAGATTTTGATAGAGTGGGCATCCTCAGAATTTTAATACTGCTGTTCGGGAGACGTTATTGGCCTTTGTAGCGAGGGCGAATCACGTGAAATTTACATTATGTTGCAAATATTTAACTTCATATTACGGCAGCTTGTTCTCTGTTTAGCCAGTCGACAGAAATCGGGGGGCAAAACATAAAATATAAATGTTATATTTTACTGTTTTAATTTTGTTTAGATTTAGTAATTTATTAACGTGTATGTTCAATAAACGTGCATCTGTCTATAAACAGTAGAATGGTAGTTATTTACGTCGATCAACTTGTCATTTTCAGTAAGTCTTAGCTGTTCATATTTTTACCGAATGAGGTGGCACCTTGAGCGAATGTTGAGATGATTTCTTTACAAAGAACATGGCCGATTCATCTCCCCCTTCTTGTCCTTGTGTAAACTTGTGTATAATGATTTCCTATGACCTCGCTTTCGACGATACGTAATGACCAATAAGATATATGCGTTACGAACGGGTTGTACAGGGGATTGTGACATCGCACGTTGATATTTTGGAGGAAGAATCATCACTAGGGCCATGAACTTTTCGAGAAAATAATTTTGCCCAGTTTTTTTTTTTTTTTTTTTTTTTTTTCAGTGCGTTGCGTTCACATTTATAGTTCTGCTTCATAGTCAGTGATTGGATGCTTTAACTGTCACGTGTCTTGAGGTTCTATCTGCAAATCACAGACGCCATAACCTTATTCTGATAGACGTCACTTCACAAAGACACCCTGCCAATAACCGTAAATCAGAGCTGCAGATGTGCGCGTAAGGCAATGAAACAAATTGAGGCAAAATTATTTTCGCTAAAAGTTCATGGCCCTGATCATCACACCTAGAGGAACAAAAAAATGTATAATGAACATATGTCCGAAAATGCACCATTTCTGCACTACGGTTCACAGCATACATGATATATAAATGCATAGCGGCAGACTGGATTATGTTAGTGTGTAACTCCATTGCAGCTACTACGTACCAGGCGAGTCGTATGTAATTGGACGGTAGGCATTGTTCGATGTAACATACCACAGTAACATGATTCACCCAGCGTGCCATGTACTGTATGTCATGTGACCTGCAATACAATAGCAGTGTGTTTTAGGGCTTATGTTCACGTGACACATGAAATGTGACGATTGTTCCCCGAAAAATATTGTCATACAGTTTTGCAATACTCTTGAAATACCAGAGTGCAAAACAGTTGCTTCATTCTCCCTACATTGTCTTCCTACGTGGCTATAGACAGAGCACCACTGATGCACTTACGGAATGGTGTTGTCTGCTCGCATACTTATATGCGAGCCGTGCAAGCGATTTTGCCTTCGTAGATGCTTCCTTGCTCGACTCCCTCGAGAAAGCTATCATGTTAGTGTTGAAAATACCTACCGTAGACTATATTGTTTTGGTATGCAACACTTTTATGTTATATTGCAGTAGTCTATTTGTAAGACCGTAGAACCCAGACTTCCGGTATCTTCTGAATTCGGAATGATTTTAAGAGGGGGAGCTGATGTTTAAAAGACCATTATATCGACTTGGTAAAAAATAACATCCGTTGCCGCTGCGAGTATATTTGTGATTGCAATGCCCAGAGCAACACGTAAGACTTAGTAACATAAATTTCGTAGCATTAACTGACAAGTTTTATGTTATTAGAAAGCATGTGCATTTAATTTTAATGGTATCGAGAAGTTTATTCTTTGGTAATATCATGCTTATTGTGGGGAGAAATCGCTACCAACTTGATAATTCTTGCCCGTGGTCTCAACATTGGGTGGGAGGGGCTCCGAGGTATCCCTATGGGGCACGGACCACATAAAGGCCCGGGATGGATTTGTTAGAAATATATTTATTTTAAATACAAAAGTAAAATTCTATGAACGGCCATAGAAGAATAGTTGTAAATGTTATAGCGTAGCGATAGGAGAAGACAGACCGGGTAGCTATTTCATGATAGTTTCGCGTAAAATGTCCTGGCGGCTGGCTGTGATTATTTTTCATGATGTAGAACGTGCATCGTACGAGCGCAATAAGGCATGACGAAACACGTGCCGTATTATAAACTAACCTTCCCCTTTCTCCCTCCGTACTGACCATCCCCCTTCCTCCACGTCGTCTACCTCCTCCCTGTAGTCAAACAGTTCAACCATCCGGTGTGTGACATTTGTGTTTGTGTGTTTCTCCGAGAGTAATTAACTCATGTGACTTTGTGCTTAGTATTTAGTTTCTTGTTGTTACGGTTGTTCAAATACATTACGTATTGTGTAAACTGCTGTTGTTGTTATGTGATAATTACACCAACTAAGCTATGGTAAGAGTAACATACATTAAACCTACGAAACGTTTGTACATTGTCTGGCCTTAATCTCTTGTTAATATTGGCCGACTAATACCCATAAAATTAATTTTTCATCAGATTTTGTTGGAATGTTAATATTTTTATCCTGAATTCATATTCAGTTTTCCCCCCATAATTTCGCAGTGCTTTCAATGAGCAACCGTCAATATATAGGTGTGGTGTGGGTGATGTATAGAAGTTCGACTGGTGTGAAATTATGTATTTGTATCATCATCTCTTCAAGTTGCACGAGTATGGTAGTGATACATTCATTTTAAAATATACAATTACGTCTCCAGGTGGGGTCGGCAAGAGGACTGTGATTTTCCATAAAGTTTTTTTCTATAATGAAATGTGACATTCTATGACATTTGTATGATGAAATATGATTGTTTATGACATTTCTTCGATGAAATATGACAGTTTATGACATTTATGCTATAAAATATGACAGTTTATGACATTTATGCTATTAAATATGACAGTTTATGACATTTATGCTATAAAATATGACAGTTTGACATTTATGCTATAAAATATGACAGTTTATGACATTTATGTGCCGAAGTATGACATTCAACGACATTTATATGTTGAAACATGACATTCCATGACATTTATATGATGACATATGACATTCTATGACATTTCTGTGATGAAATATGACTTTTCTATGATGAAATATGACATTCTATGACATTTCTGTGATTATATATGATATTATTACAGTTTCAACCATCCATTTACCTCAATTTTTTTATTTCACAATTGAGTCACGGAACGACAGAAGCAATAATGGCGGTACTAGCACGCGTAACAACTGTATGATCATACTCACATATAATTAACGTTAATGTCTGATTCAAAACAATTCAGTAAGTATAGTTCAATTTTGTAGACGTGAGTCATTTTTTTCAGGCTTTCTCAAGCCTTTAACTTTACCGCAAGCTATTTCACTCATGGCTTTGAGAGGATTTGTTTGACGGGCCCCTTTCCATTTCCTTCAACACATACCTCTAGCAGCCGTTAAAAGGCAGTTCAAGTGTCCAAAACTATTCGATTTATATATATATTTTTTTCGTCGCTTGAAATTAAATGCCCCTTATAACTATTACTTCTAATTTCAGTTGATTTTCAAATTTACATTTCTAGTTTTCAATAACGAATTTTTGTAGGTACAGTCTGTAGTAGTTCTTTATTTTTTTTGGGGGGGGCGGGGGGGGAGTAAATAGTTTCACAAGGCCTATGTAAAGGAGTTAAAATTAATAACATCAAACGGCAGAGACCTAACTAGTTTTTACTGTAGAATTCTTGACATTGGCAAAATTACCCTAAAAGATACACACTTTTAAGAACAGGTAATTCGCATTGACCCATGCCATGGAAACGGGTATAGTAAAAAAATAGGAGGTTGACCTTTTTTTTCTCCCTGAAAATTACAAAATATGGGATCCCCCCATCAGATTCTGAGTCCCGGGCTGCAGTTTCATATGGGAGCCATGTTCTTGTCACAGTTTGCAGAACAAATAAGTTTTTAAAGTACGTATTTGTTTGTGCTGTGTCCTGCCCGGAATTGGCAGCATATTTGGAAGAGAATTGAAGTACCAACATGCCGAAAAAACCAGAAGTTCGTAAAGTATAACATTATGCTGTACGCAGGCACAGTCTAATATATGTTCGCGTATAAGTTATTCAAGTTGGTAAGTTGAGTACTTTTGATGATCACCTTGATTCAATTCAATATATATATATATATATATATATATATATATATATATATATATATATATATATATATATATATATATATACTTTGGTTATGCGTTGGGCTACTAGAGGCAGTGTAAAATCGCAATAATGTTCTGTGCCACCGTATTTTGTAAAACAGTGTTGTGGTCTGCATCTTGTATGGTTTTGTAGTTTTTTAAAATAAGAATCTCACATTTTCAGTAGCGGCGCACTAGAGTTTTAATTGGCCCAGTCATATAAGGGACACACCAATAACGAAAGAAGAATGTCACATATGGACATGCTATATTGAAGCCTAGCTGACATTCAACTTTCCTCACGGTAAAATCAGTGTCAGTATGAGAACAAAAATACTAGTTGGCTGAAAAAAAAAGTTACCATAGCTAAAAAACTGTTCAATTTACCGCGAACCGCCTATAGTAATTTTTTCTTGCATTTATTTTATGTTTTTAAGCACATATTTACGTTCCTTGAAAATTTTCGTTCACGAAGCAGTTTTTACGTTCCTAACGGAAAAAAGTTGGGAGATATTTCGAAACGTAAATATGCATAACTTAATGCGCTGCGAGTGTGCAAAGTTCTCGGGCGGAAAAATTGCCCTCGGTGATGTATAAAAGCGTGGGAAGTGGAGTTAAATGTGAGGTAGACGTCAGTTTTACGGAGTGAATAAATATACCGGCGAAATAAAATAAACTCTGCCGTAAACTAGCACAGTGAGGTATGAACACACGTTAGAGGCTTCATGTATAGTTTCCTCGCTTAGTGAATTTTCGCACAGAGAAAAATATAAAACCTTTCATTATAAAATGCTGGTGGTTGGCGTTATGGGGGGGGGGGGGGATTGGGGGTTAAAAATAAGACGTAAAAACTAGTATATTTCAGGACGTGTGGGTATGTTTTATGTGGTCGTTTGTAATGTACAAGACGTCGTTGCTTAAGCAAATGGATATTTTTTAATTTGTTTTTAGGTTTAAACCTCATAATTAGTTTGGATTTTTAAAGTGGTATAAAACCTTTTTGAGATAAATTTGAACAAAGGTTTAGTCTGTGAAAATTACCATGTAAAGGTACCTGGCATTGCTATAATTCCTACTTTGTGCTTCAGTGATTTCACTTGGGTGTTCAGTTCTTGTTTGAATTGATGATTCACTCGTTTATCAATGTTGAATGATTTTCATTACGGGTTGACGAGTTATAAAATGACAAGTTTACCTTTTGATCACTGTGATAGTTTTAAAATTAGCAAGAAAATCATTCTGAACTCGAAGAAATGTGATGTATTTGTATTAAAATCACTTAGAATTCAACATTTATTTCAATATAACGAACGTGTTGAAAGGTGTATAGGTTGTTACACCTTATTTTACGCTTAGGTTGTTTGTCTTGTGTAAATGGGTTTTGTAATCAGTTTCAAGGCAGCAGTAGGCATGTCTACAACTACTTTTTTTAATTTTTTATTACACAAGTATTATGTATGTTTGTTGCGTCACTGTAAATTGAACGTGAAAGTACGGCACGAAATTTTTTAATTCTGATATAGGTTTACACAATTGTGTAAACGCCCCCAAGTCAGTGCTAAAATTTTTTGAACAATGTTTCAGAATTAAATTATTGTTCTGTGTTTAGGGCATCGCCTGAAAAGCGTTTCAACATTTCATTGTCCTAGAACAAAGAAGTTCGTTCAGTTTTTACCCTAGACATATTTCCCTTAAGGGGGTGGGGTTTTTAGATTTTTCTGTATTTTCTGTTTTTGAGCAATATAATAATGTATTCAGATTGTATTGTTAAAAATTTCTCTTCGACAAAGCATAGGACATGTTCTTGGTAAACTGATTGACATATAATATGAGAATCTTTCATTAATTTGTCATGCAGAGTAATTGCATGAAAACTCTGTAAAGTTAACCCATATATCTCTTGCAATGTTTCTGCATAATAAATTAAGGAAAGATTCCACTATTTTTATGTCTAGCAGTTAACCAAGAATATATCCTATGCTTTGCCGAAAAGAAAATTTTAATGATATAATTTGAATGCATGTTATTGCTAAAAAACAGAAAATACAGTAAAATATTCTAACACTCCCCCTTAAGATTCCACTATACCCCCGATGTAGCCTACAAATTCTTGGTTTTCAAGTCGTAATATTTGTTTTTGAGTATAAATAAATAATTAGTTCAGGTAGAACCAATTTAATTTACAACACGATATTTAACATTTTGGTGCTAAATTTGCATTACTTCTTAAAGGCAATTCACAAACAGTAAAAAAAAAAAAAAATTAGTATTCTATTTTTCTCTCACTTTTTACCTAATTGAATTTAACGTAAAAATAAAATTCAGCGAAAAAAAAAAAACGTAAGTTGGCTCTACGGGTAGACACTTTTATTTGTACTCTAAAACAAATATTACTACTTGAAAACCCAGAATTTGTACATCAGGACTATATTGTTATGAGCATTGCATGTGTATTTACTTTTCTGTCTTTGTAAAATAGTCTTCTAATAAATCAGCATACAGAGCCAAATGTTTTGTACTGTAACTGAACATTCTCTTGATGACAGGTGGCAAATTCTGTGATATTCTTGAAGGTTATCGGGTAATTATCAGTAATAATGTTAATTCGGCTGCAAACGTTTAACAGCTTACTAGTTGTTTATCTAAACACAAACCACGTTAACACTGAAGTGTGAAACATAATATAGCCCAAAGGTACTTATATAGTTCGACCTGTTCATGCCACTAAGTTCAATAGTCTTTTGTTATGCCGTCAACATCCATCCGAACCGCCTGAAATCGTTCACCTTGACCCAGTTGGTTTGCGCAATAGCCAAGCACTTCCGGTGCCTGAAGCGTGAAGAAATTTGGTGTGGATGGTGGTGGGGGTGTGTATGTTTGTGTGTGATATGCACACGCATTCTATGCACAACCAACAAGGTCAAAATACGTAGTACGCAAAATATCGTCTGGTGAAAAATTAGTCTTGAAATAGTGTAAAACACATAGGTAGAGATGATGGTATCTCGCGAAAATGTTTTGTGCAAATATAACCTTGAAAATACTGTAATTTCTCGCAACATGTATGATTGTGTAACTCACGCCTGACACTCCGTAGCTCTCTGCAGACCAATACCATGTTTCAAATATTACAATAGTAGGATTCTTATCGGCTTGGTCAAATAGGGTAACAGCTCCAAGTACAAGGAAAAGCCAGTGAGCTTTTGATAAGCTGAACGTACGTTGAAACCCAGCAAATAGTCAAGTTTTCCCGCGATAAACCATCATCTCTTCACAGGGACTTACATGGAGGAAACGTTTAGTTTTGATAAAGCTTCTTCGCAAACATAGACCTACACTGTTTCAGTCTTGGTAACTATATTCTAGTTATATGGGTAGCAATTGGCTTCTCGTTGCGTGTTTTTACCCCGTTGTTCATTGCACGTGCAGAAGACGCGACGCAAACCCACGTGTGACACCTGACCTGCATTGCGCGTGTTATTATATAGCGTCGTATGGTAATTTCTTGCACTAGGCTGGAGGTGTGCTTCTCAAAACTCTGCTCAACGACCCGACGATTCAACCGATTCCTGTTGTTTCCGTGCTGACGCATCTGCCACGAAAACTCATTTCCTGCGGCTGACGTCACTTGACGTGTTAAGTGCATACCGCATTACATGCCCGTCACGTACGACCGCAGTCCGCGATACATTTAAGTGTCATTGATTTTTCCGTCACCACCTATCTCCTTCCGCTTAACAATTTATTACGTCTAGTGTGTTGATATATGCACTCAGTTTTTATGGTCATAAAGTCAGGATGAGTTGCATGCTGCCGGGACTTGGATCGGAAACCGAAGGGAGGTGTCATTTCTGCAGTTCATACATTACGACTATCACGTGTCCAATTTTTCCCGCGAAAGTTTAATTTTTGGTTAGCGCGTTTTTTACACGTCCTATACATGGTCATGATTTTTTATATACCGATCGTCATTTGAAGACTGGCTTAGGATGACTAGAACGACATTCATTTCTAAAACTTCTGACTCGTAATAAGTTATTAATTTATTTAAAACTTCTTCTAACATTATTCGACGTGTTGATTTTTATCATTTAATTTCAGTCAAAATTACAAATTTCGTATTTTTAAAATAATTATGGTTTAAGCTCATAACCTTTCCGAACACGCGAAGAAATTGAACAAAACAATCGATAAACATTATCTAAATGTTGATGACAGTGTCTAAATTTCTTTTTAAGCGTAAGGTGGAATTTGCGTAGTTAAAGAATTCGCAGCGAATTATAATATTTTCAGTACAGTCAGTATCACGAAAATATTCTTTGTATGGTTACGGGTACCTATGTTTTTTTTCTTAAAACGCAAATTAAATCGTTACAGCGACTTCTACTCACTGGAAGCAAAAAAAAAAAAAAAACGTACGAAATATTTTATTGTGAACTTTTTATGCAATGTGTACATGCCAAAAACTGATGGTCTAAAATGGTTTGATAATCGCTTATTTTAGTAGAGGACGAGAAAAATGTAGAGAAGAAATGCGAGAAAGAAAGAGAGAAGAGAAAGAGTGAGAGAAAGAGAGAAGAGTAAGAAAGATCACTTGTTTTTACGTAGGATATTTTATCTCCTATACATACTCATCAGTGTTCACATCAAGGGTTAAAAACTATAAGGAAAATCCACAACGCTGGCGTGCAGACTCGTAGCAGTGTAGAGATAAATTTAGGGCTTGTAACTTTGACCCTCTGATTTATCTATATATGAGTGTGGTCACGTTTCAAAGTGTTCAAAAGCTGAAGTTTCGTAACTTCAGTCTATTGTCTTGAAAACACAATAAAATCATGTCCATATATTTAAATCTGTAACTGTAAATAAAACGAAAAAATTCTCTGGTGGCCTCAATAAGGTTAGCCTACTAGGTTACTCATGTTTTTTTTTTATGTCACGAATTAAAATTGCTGCGTACTAAAATATGTATTTGGTAATGCTTGGTTTTCCCCAAATATTTGATATACTGTATTTTATTTGAAACAGTGTTGCAGAGATATTAAGCCTTTTCTTCCAACACTGCCATACATATAATTAATAAGTGGTTTTAGAATTATTTATTTTGTCATTAAAAACGCCTATATATACAAAATATTACTATAACATTTACACAAAATAGCAAGGAGTTTATATAAATACTGCAATATTTCTGTGAATTAAAAATATTGTAAATTTTTTCAGTTAGTTTCTTATAAATGTTACAATATGTTAGGTACAGTGCAACTAACAATATTTTTTGGCAACTAAGATTTCACATTTACGCAGTATTTTGCAGCATAATTAATATTTTCGGCAATCAAGGTTTCTGATTTACAAAAAATAGTTACAACACGCTACTCAGACCCGATGCTGATTTCTTATTACTCGAAACACTGTTAATAAATATTCAATTTATTCTTATAGAAAATTAAACGATTCTTTAGCCTATTATAATCCGTACACCATTCTGTTTGAAACAGAAAAGTACAAGATTTATTTTTACATTGTACGAAAATGTCGTTTTTGTAAAGAAAATGGCAATGGCAATGTGTACCGGGTGATGGTTTGAATATAGCGCCACTGTGTTGTTGACCATAAACAATGACAAATGACTGCACAGCGGGCTAGTTATCTGTGAACAGTTAGTATCGGCCAAGGGCGATGAAGTAGGGTGAATTCCCCCCCCCCCCCCG
>PNEQ01058144.1:0-42856 GCA_003012365.1 Medauroidea extradentata | reverse complement strand
CCGAAACGGAGGCCCTCAAGAAGACGACCCGTGATGGTGGTGGCGCCCATGGTGCACGAGTTGGTGGAGGAGGATGACGACGACGATGACGAGGATGGCGACGACGAGGATGCTGAGCAGGGTGCCTTCCGGGAGGAGGAAGAGGATGGGAATGTGGCGGTGCGGCGCGAGCTCGTTGGGCTGCGGGCCCAGGTTCGGGGTCAGCAGGCGGAGATCCTGGACCTGCGGCTCCGACTAGAAGCGCAGCACGCCGTGGCGGGGATCCGCCACACCGCCACCGCCCGCTTCCAGGAGGAAGTCCTCTTCCTCCTCAGGACTCTGGTGGAGCGAGGACCTGACTAGCCGCCTCAAGAATAATAATGTACAATGTATATAGTGTAAATAGTGTGTATATAGTTTTTTTATTGTGTATATAGTGGTAATAAATGTATTTATTTTAAAACTTAAAATTGCGTGTGTTGTGAGACATTATTTGCCTGTCATAACTTTTCTTAAAGAGCATCAGATGCAACAGTCCTTGTACACTTAATCAGTGATTACATAGAACACAATTACATTACTATAAAAGGTTTTTAATACTGAAATTAAATTACTTTGTTAATATATAATACTTGTCAAGACTTGTCAATCTCGCTGCCTGGAGGTAAGCATAATAATAATATTGGTGATAGAGGTGAGAGTCCCGCCTATGGTACATTACACATCGCCCTTAAACGTATATGTATACAGGTGGAGTAGAATTAAGTGAGAAAAAAATGGTGTCTCAAACCCCTGGTGGTCATTCCTAGAACTAAATATAATAATACATTATTTTTGGCGGCGGGGAATGGGGGAAGGGGGGGGGTATTATTCCAAGATGGCGGATGGTTTAAAAATTATTTTTAGATTTTTTTTAATTTTTGGAAATTTTTTAAATTTTTTTTTAATTTTGGGAAATTTTGGAAAATTTTGAAAGTGACGTAATCCAAGATGGCGACCGGAAACAAGATGGCCGCCGGAAACAAGATGGCCGCCGGAAACAAGATGGCCGCCGGAAACAAGATGGCGGCCGCGGCTCCACAGCTCCACAGCCTGCAGCCTGTGTCCCAGAAGGAACTAAACCTATCTACTCGAAACAGACACGGGACTGTTATCAACAACCTCAGGCAGCCAATAAGGGACGAAGTTCGCTCGCATCAAACGAGTCGCCGCTTAATTTCACGTGTGTGTTACTATAGGCTGTTCAGTATAACATTCAGCAGAACTTGTAATTAATTAAAAATATGTTTTATTGGGTCAATATATGTTAACTTTTGAGGACGGTAAAATATTTACACTTGTTTTTAGTTACATGGAAGTTTTCATATTAAAAATAGTACAGATGGCTGCAAAACGGTTGAAAGAAAACTTTATGCAGTGCTGTGCTCACTTTATCGTGAACGGCCTATATCTTGTTTGCAGAACACCGAAGAATGAAATGAAACAACGCCGTACGATGGAGAAGCGGAAGGCTGGGGAGAAAACCATCCAACGGCAACGTCCACTACATTTTTCAAACGCGAAAAATAGGGATCCCCAACAGTTCACGTTGGTGGGAGGGAGGCAAATGTTCTACCCCCTGCCCCAAACACGGTCCCCTCATATAGGAGCGCTTCTACTGTCAAGAGCGTCACCAGGATTTCTTTTCAGGGGATGTTCACTTGCACCACGTACTACGCCGGGTGGTCCGTGGGCCCACCACCGGGAAAATTTTGATTTCAGGGTGCAAATTGGTGCTATTTAAGCCGGTTTGGAATCGGAATAGTGGATTAAAATTACATCAATTTTTTTCCTGTCATTATAATATATTTTTAACGATGCATAACTTTTTTTTAATTTGTGGGGGTGTTTCGACACCCAAAACACCCCCCTGACTACGCCCCTGCTGCTGTAAATGGTAAATAGGGCCATGATTATGTCGCGAAAAGATTTTTGCAATACTTAGTTTGTCTCTCTCGTGCACATCGGTAGCTGTGCTTCGTGGTTATTGGCAGCGTGTCCTTGTTCAGACACGTCTCTCATTTGATTGCACCGATCATAATAAGGTTATTGTGACTCCGTACGTCTGTGATTTGCCAAAGCAAGTGAGAGTAAAATATTCCAATCACAGACGACGTAGCATGGCTGTAATTTAATCGGTCATTTGAGAAACCCCACATGTCACTTTCAAGAAAGAGCTGTTCAGTAACTTATTGCTGAAAATGTATAATTAGATAAACCTTCTTAATAACGTATCCTTGTTAAAAAAAAGAATTGGTGCACGTTTTACTTCTACCCTGAACGGTTTAAATTCACAATTTTAATATTAAATGTGCATAAACCCACATTGTGAAAAATGTGACTTGTGGGGTTTCTCAAATGACCAATTCAATTGTGCACGTAACGCATTAAAACCAAATGTTGCAAAAATCTTTCCGCCATAAAATCGTGGCTCTAATGATAAATTGGCGTTGTGTATTGAGGGATAGTTACAAACATGCAACATTTCTTGCAGTAGATTAGACTCCAAGCTCTTTTTACGCTCGTGTAGCCTTTACCATCTTATAAACTCCTCCAGCCAATCAAGTGGCAGACTGTGCTCAGGTGTGTATAGCTCAGTATAGTTGGTCACCAGATAATAACGCAAATTTTGCACGTCTCTGCGGATAGTTATTATTTCCTATAACTTCATTAAAATTGGCAGCACTGAGGGCAACTAATTTTAAGTGTAAAAAGGCGCTAATTAAAATTCATGAGGGTAAATTAGATCAGCCAAAACGTAAAGTTTTTGGTGTTGGATTACTATCCCAGGGGGGTTATGCTCGAGTTTTCTGTCGCATGCGATTTGGAAGCCGAGTGGTTTTTTTCAGGTCTTGGAGAAATTGATTTTCTCTTTTAACATCAAAAACTGAAACTATGAGCAAAAAACAATCTCCATGTCCTGAAAACGAGCGCTCGGCTTCCAAATTGCATGCGACTGAAAACTCGAGCATAACCATGGCCATCTTTAGTAGAAGGCCGCGGCCTTATGTCTGGCAACACTGCCAGAAAGGGTCATTTTAACACCTATTTCGTCCCGCCGACGGCTGTGGATTTCCCTGATTCGCCGGTATGTAAGGCACAATAACGAATCAGGTTATTGCCATTGCCTTTGGAGAGCTAAAATAAGTGTTATAATGACCCTTGTGCAGGGTTGCCAGATGTAAGGCCGCAGCCTTCTACTAAAGGTGGCTATGGCATAACCCCCCAGGTAAGTTTACTCGTGATCGAAATTTCAACTTATACCCTCTAGGTCAACTACTAAAACTAATATTATATGTGAATGTAAATGTAATACCTGTAAAGATGGTTCTATTATTTAACAAACTATTGTGTGGATAAAATGTAAGCTTTTTTTAAATTCCCGTCATTATAAACCTCGAATAACATTGCAGGGGTTATCAAATCCTGGTAATTGAACCGAAAAGACATGGTCGTGCGACCGAGATAAATCTACCCTACTGTAGCGAGTGAATTTTCATAAGCGCCTTTAGATGTTTGACGCTATGTTGGTCTACATTTTTAGTTCTAAAATGAATCTGAGAGATCCAGTCCACCGTGTGTACGAGGGGCGTAGTCAAGATATTTTTTGATTTTTTTTTTTTTTGCGGGGGGGGGGGGAGATATAGGATATATTTGTTTCCGTGCAATATACAGGGCGTATCAGTAGTCAGTACAGCGGTTACAAACTTTCAGGAGAGATAAGAAAATTACTCGAACAAGAGGTTAAAACATGTTTATTATTATTAATACAGCAAAAAACTAAGAAAAAAGAACATAACGAGACATGACCGTCACCACTAGCCAAAGACTTCCCTGCATTTTTGCTGTATTAGGGTTAATAAACAAGTTTTCTGCTGATGTTCGTGTCCATTCTGTCTTGTGTTTGTGAGACAGGAAAGCGTTCCGTCCATGCATTCCTATGTGATTTCCCATCGTCTGGATGTACACTATCTCCTGAAAATTTGAAACCACTGTACTCATACATTCTGTATACATATTCCTGCGTACATACATTCACAGACACAGAATAATAATTTATTTCGTTTGCCTGATATTATTGCAGTTACCTCAGTACTGTAGTGGAAAGTGTGCCAATTTCTTCAGCATTTAAGAGGAGTCCTCGACTGGCGCATGGACGGCGTTGAAGCGTGTCACACGCATACATTTTTACGCGAAACCACTTAAGTTATTCATATTATGTTTACCTACGAAAAGAACACACACTTGAAACCATGCTTCCATTTTTTCAAAAATTCAGCACACTTGCTAGAAACATGATATTCGGGCCTCTCAAAATGGCTAAAAACGGGGTTTTTTAGACTGTTGTAACTCCGAAAATATTACCTGAATTCGTAAAGCGCAAAACGAGAAGCATGCGTTGGTCTTTACTTCAAACTATTCAAAAATAAAATATTGGGGCCACCGCTTAAAGTCCCATAGTAAAAAGACTATAACGGAAACCTTGCACGCCAGTTTGGCGCGCTGCGAATAGAGGCGATATGCTTCTCGTCAAGCGTGGGACACTGGCTCTTATCGCTATGCTATTACCACGCGTCAAAGGTGGAAATTCGACACCGCGAAGGACTCCTCTTAATGGCTGTCGGGAGGGGTTGCATCCCGATACCCCCCTGGCTACAACTCTGTTACGTACTGTAAGAGGTGTGTGTGTGTGTGTTGATGGCAGTGTGTATGGTGTGTTGCAGCCCAGCATGAGCGAGCTGTGTCGGCGGACCAGGCCAAGATGACGCAGAGGGAGGATGTGCTCAAATTCGAGCAGGGTCGCATCCGCGCTCTGCAGGAGGAGCGACTTGCCATTCAGAAGAAGACATTCACCAAGTGGATGAACTCCTTCCTACTCAAGGTCAGTCCCTGCGTTCATTTATTTCTGACTTTCTTTCTTTCGTGACTGGTGAGTCCCAATTTGACTCGGCCAATGATAATTCTGGTGCGCTAGGTACATCTTATTTTCTCAAAAAAGAACTTTGCGCCAGCTTGCTTCACTACCTTACTAAGGTCAATTCTACTACAGGTTAGAAATATCAATGTTAAAAGTTTGTCACAGGGAAAATTTCTGCCACTTGAGCGCTGGTATCGGAAAGGGTTGTAAACTGACCAATCACAGAGATTTCCTGAAATTTAAGTTACATGAAGTTGCTAATTTAAAACGCGAAATCGGTTGTATTTTCACTTTAAAATTAAGTTAAATGGCTGCTGTCATTTCCAAGAATATTTAAATTTTATTTTACTATAGTTTCGTATTTTTCTGGTCCCTTAGCGATAGAAGCGAAACTAGCGGCAGAAATATTCCCTGGGCCAAACTCTCCCATAAGAAAACACGTTTTCTTTCTAACCTGTAGTAGAATTAACCTTAGTTGACTACTGTAACCGGCAGACATATGTGCATGTCTTAGCGCGGGGTGAGTGGCACAAGAGGGAAGAGAAGCATGCGCAGGCGTGGCTCGGTGGGCGTGGCCGTGCTATTGGCTGTTTCACAAACATCAGCTACTAGTGTAACATGTAACTTTTATACCAACAGTGCTAAGTCATTTCTTAATTATGTCTAGAGACCGGAACAATTCGCGGGTTCGCTGAACTGTAGGCTAGCTTGCAAGAATATTTGTGAACTGAAGCAAAAAGCAGATGCTCATTAGTTGCTTACTGTTAAAGTGATATAGGTGTGTATTAGTTACATTTACATTATTGGCTCAGAGACTTCCAGGAGGTGTCAAATACGTCAAGGCCAATTGTGAAAGTGATACAAACTTACCGTTGTTGGAATTCTCGCTTGTGCCGAAACGAAAACGCGGATTTTTCAGGTTTCTAATTATATCGCTATCGGACAAAACCTATGTTCTGCATTGAGAAGAGGAAAATATTGCTACAGGAATAAAAATGTTCATAAAAACTATGAACAGGCATTTTTGATAACGAAAATGCTTATATACACGCAGTTTTCAGAGACGCCATAAATATCCTATAACAATGTGGGCCTCAATAATAACAACAAAAAGTCAACAGTGGCGTATATGTGAGTCCAAGTGCTGAGCCACATTTAATTTAATTTGACGTTTAAATCCTTGTCCTTACCCTCTTCCGGTCTCTTCCTTAGTTTTGTAATGGTTTCGAAAATATTATTTTTATTGCTACCTAATACTCATATCAAAATTTTGCTCCACAGTTTTGACACTAATATGTCATAATTTGTAGCTGAATTTTTTTGTAGCAGTGTACTGAACGGCTTTTTAGATTTCGTCACCCAAAGTGCCACTTTTTTTTTTGTTGTGAAATTAAGCCAAAATTAAACAAAATATTTTTTTTTTGTTGACGAATGTTACATTATTTTTAAAAAATGCATTAACAGTATTGTGCATCGTAAGACTTCACATTTTCAAAAATATTTCCAAAGCTTTTGGTTGAAAAAAATAATATAATTATTGGCACCAGTCTGAAAAAAAAATCTAAATGCTCAGTTTAACCCGAGAACTGATGCCTTCAGATTAGGTCCATGTTTTCTCTACAGGGTTGTAATTGGTTAAAAAAGAGTTCTCTTGATCGTGTGTTATTTACTTTATTCAAAATTAGCATACGGCAGAAAAGGTATATGTTATTTGTATACATGTGCAATATTTGTGTTTTTATTTGGTGGCATGCTAGAATTCAATAGACTATACTCACCTAAACACACATCGTAACGATATTGTTAGGGACATTACACATTCGCGTTGTTATTTTGGTATAAGCTAGAATGCAAACAACTGTGAGCTTTCTCAATCGGTAGAGACCGGAAAAATTCGCGGTTCACTGACCTTTTGGCTAGCCTGCAAGAACATGTGTGTATTCAAGCAGCTATTATCTGCTCACTGGCTGCTCTATGATGCAGTGATATGGGCCTGTATTTAGTTGCTTCTGTACTATTGGCTAAGACGCTTCAAGGAAGTGTCAGATAAGTCACGGGCCAATAGCAAAAATGACACGAACTTACAGTTGCTGGAATCCTAGTTTGGGACCAGAAGAAAACGCGAATTTTTCAGGTCCCTATCAATTGGTAGGGCTCGGTAGTTTTCGCGAAAAGATTTTTGCCCCCCTTTGTTTCATTGTCTTACGTGTACACCTGCAGCTCAACTTCATGGCTATTGGCAGGGTGTTTGTGTGCATAGTTGTTATTCATTTGACTGTGCCAATCAGTGTACGAATAACTGTCACGCATCACGGCTGTGATTTGCGGATTTAACCGCCAGACGTTTTATGTAACGGTTCCAATCACTGACCACAAAGCAGAGATGCAGGTGCGCGCGTAAGTCACGGAAACAAAGTGGTGCAAAAATCTTTTCGCGAAAACTTCAGGTCCTTATCAATTGGCCATCAACTCCCTTGACCCATCCTGGAAGCTACTAAGCCTATTAATAAAGAAGCAACTAGATGCACGTCCACTCATGTGGTATCACTGTGTCACGGAGCAGTCAGTGTAAAGTTGCTGTCTGAGTTCATAGATATTTTCCGAGACTTGGTCAATGAACCCGCGAATTTTTCAGGTCTCTAGTTATTGTCTCCGCGGCTTAGTGACTGTGTGTGCTAGGGTTACTGAATAGTAAGAATTTTTCAGTTTTCCTTACATCATTGGTTATAAAAGTCCTTCAGGCGCTCCACCATGACCATCTTTGGTACAAGGCCACATCATTAGATCTGGCAACTTTGCCAGGACGGGTCATTTTAACTAGAGACGGGAAAAATTCGGACCTGTAGGCTAGCCTGCAAGAATATTTGTGAACTGAAGCAGACGGCAGATGCTCATTTGCGGTTAAATTGACACAAGCCTGCATCAGTTACATTTTTATTATTGGCTCAGAGATTTCCAGGAGGTGTCAAATAAGTCAAGGCCAATTGCGAAAGTGATACAATCTTACAGTTAGTGGAATTCTAGCTTGTGCCAAAATGAAAACGCTAATTTTTCAGGTTTCTAATTTTAACTCTTCTTTGGTCTCGGCAACTGCGGTGGCTTCCCCCGATTCGCCGGTGTGTAGGACAGAATAATGAATCGGAGACAGACATAGCTGGCAGGGTTGCCAGATCTAAAGCCTTGCGCCACAGATGACTATGACTGCTCACAATCTGCCGGCCAACAGAAGAAATCAGACAGGCACACAGTAACTTGAAGTTTAGTCTGTTCTCGTATAGTAACGCGAAATTTTCAGGTCTCTATCGATTTAAAATTTAGCCATAGCGAACATTTATTCGCGAAAATTTCCGTTCCCAATTCATGGACATTCGCCTATGGCTAGAGGTACGATTATTTCACGTATTGATTCTAGGTAAGGTTGAACGTCAATAACGTATACTTCATTCCTCCTTCTGTGATTAGACGACACCTGTTTCAACACATCTTTGACGACTGCAAGCCAGTGATAAATAAGGAAACAAGTCGTGGTGGTAACACGTGTTACGGTTAGAAGCCAATGTATATTTGAATTTGGCCAGTGTGTGTATAGGTCTGAGAAGTCTAGGCTGTTGTCAGATTAATACGCGAAATAGTCGTGCCTGTACCTATGGCACGTGCGTCGGGAGCGTACGAGAATCTGCAGTTCTACCTTGCAAACACACACCAGCTGTTATAGTTATAGAAGGTGATTTATCGCGGGAAAAGTTGACTGTTTGCTAAACTCTGATGTAATGTATTAATTTCCGACGCTTTTATTTCGTTACTGGCGAGTCCCTATTTAACTGGGCCAATGATAACTCTGGCACGCTACTACTGGACGTCTGTGATTCGTCTGTAAACAGTTAGACTGTGTTACACAACCGCCGGCAAATAATACACGACGCAGGACGCTACACTGATTTGCAGCACACGCTGGCAGAAAACATTTTCGCGATTTTTCACCATCTCTAGTTATAGTGTAGAGAGAAGTTTCCCAGACACGGTCGACTTCTTGACTTGACGATACCGGGAGGTGATGTAGTGTCACAGCAATGCGTGTGTCAGCTGAACACACAACCATGCATGTTTGCTTACCGTGAGCAGTCATATACACAAGGTACACGTATCTTATCGACTGGTATTTCCTCCTTTACCTGGTTACACAAACGGAATCATTGACCTAACCTCAATGCTGCGTAGTGGCATTCGACAACAGCCATCCCCGTAGTTTTAAGGCCGTGCCACAGACTAACTAATACAGACGTTAAATGACGTGTCGGCTGATTTGATACGGGCGAACTTCACCGCGACCGCTTATTGGCTGCCCAAGACTGTTGATACCAGCTACGTGTCTGTTTGGCTCCTGTATGACACGGCAGGTTTCCTATTGGCCTGGCCGCCGGCTAGCAGGGCACCCTCTTTACGCTGATTGGCGGCAGGTGTTTCCGACATGTTGCTGGCCAGCGAAGCCATTTTGCTGGCGTGTGTGGCTGAGTTTGCCGTCCTACCGAACATTTCATATCTGCATTCCAAATATTCTGTGGTCATTCTGTGTAGTTTTTTTTACATGGGTGCAAAAACTGAACACCTTATTTAAGTGAATTCTTTGAAAAAAAATTTAAAAAAACTAGGGCAGTCATACAATGAATAATTCTGTTTTGGGCGTTTTGCAAACCTTGCACCCTTCGGTCACAAAAAAAATTACTTTAGTTTGGCTTTTTTTCATGACAAAATTGGTGATACTGTAGTTTGGGCGCAAAAATCTGCTGAACCATGAGGTTGTTGCTACCAATAAAATTAAGTACAAATTATAATATTTTTGAGATTCTTCAATGTGAAAATTATGTTGTTTCAAAAAGATGTTTTCAAAATCACTGTATAGTACCGGGCGTGCCCTTAAGAGGTGGTGTTATAGAGAATTAATAGGGACCTGAAAAATTCCCGCTTTCTTTTGGACACAAGCTGGAATTCAAACAGCTGTCAGTTCGTGTCACTTTCGCAACTGTCCTTTAGCTTATTTGACACCTCCTGAGGTCGCTCAGCCAATAACAAAGCAGGAAATAAACGCAAGCTCAATCATGGGTAGAGACATGCAAATGTCGTGTTATTATCTGACTACTGATTGGACTGACTCCCGAGTTACTGTGTGCTCATCTAACTTCTGCTGTTGGCCAACAGTTTGTGTGGTGCGCCTGGGACTTCTTAAACCAATGATTAGCGATGATGGTATATCGCGATAATTTTTTGTGCCAACATATCCTCCAGAACACTGTAGTTTCTCGCAACATGTATTATTGGGTGACATACGTCTGACACTCCGTAGCTGCCTGTAGACCAATAACAGGCATCAAATGTTACAAGAGCGTATTGGTAGAGTCATATGGGTAACAGCTCTACGTATATGCGAAAGCCAGTAATCTTTTGGTAAGTTGAACGTGTGTTGAATTCCAGCAGACAGTTAAGTTTTCCCGCGATAAACCTTCGTCTCTACCAATGATATGTGATACATTGTACAATGTCCACTATCATGTAATGCGGAAACACAATGATATGAAGGCAAGGACGCCCATCTTAAAGTTTGTAAGGGGGAGGGGGGCAAGATAATAATATATGTTTATGTATGTGTATAAGTTTGTAGCCACTGGCATACTTCGAAACATGAAACTGCATAGATTACGAAACTTATCAAACTGCACTTTGGAACATCTGTTAGGGAAGGGGGGACGGGTTCAGGCCCTCCTGTCCCCCTTATGGGCGCCCTTGTATGAAGCATAGGCGTCTCGTGGGTTGTTGCCAGGTGGGGCTGCAGATAGTCGGAACGCGCCGTAGACCAATGACCATGAAATATTTGCCGGCTACTAGATGTGTTGTGAGCACTCAGTAGTAAGGGGCACCTGCACATCAGCGTGTCAGTGGCTGTAGAGTCAACCCTGTACAGCTCTTGGCAACTGCAGCCCTGCCTGGCAACAACCCGCGAGCCGCCACTGAATCGAGCCCAGTGGATGCCGGGTCCATGATGGCAAAGTCGCTGGAGGACCCGGAGCAAGTACTCTCGACGGGGTGGTTGGGATTGGAAGCATCCGGGACATGTATGTGCCGAGACTCGAACCCGGAACGCGTGGGTGGGTGTTTTGACCGTCGTGATCACCCAAGGCGTCGAGCTCAAGGTCAGCTCTTTACCCCTTCTCTTCCAACCTTCCCCCGTCCCTTTTCCAAACCATTCCAATTTCAACTCCCCACCCCCTTTTCCAAATAACTTTTCCTTACCCCTGGCCCTGGGACTTCCTACATGTTATTAACGGCAGGACGTTTAAACAGCTTTTCTTCATGACGCGAGTGTCCGGGTCGCGTTAACCGTCCTGCTCCACGGAAATTCTCGTGGACATTCCTTTATCCTCCTCGGTGATCGAGCGTAAATGCAGCGTACGTATATACATTTATATTGTAGTATCCTAACCTAACAGAACCGTCCTTAGATTTAGCGCGCAGTATTTTTGGCATTTGAAACTAACCTAAACCAACCTAAATTATTCTAAACTAATTGTCACAATGGTCGTAGGGTAGGAGGGGTTATGCGTGGTTCTATCGCCGAGGATGAACGAATGTTCCCGAGCATTTCCGAGCAGCGAGTAAGTTAACACGACCCAGGCGTCCGACTATCATTGGCAGAGCGGTATCGTGTTCCAAGGCAAGAAAACTTCACTCGGATCACTTTTTGAGCGACTCGAGTTGAAAGTTACTCTGGCCAGGCAAACTAACCTTGTGACTTTTCTTAAACGCAGTTGTATACTGTCCGCTTCCATTATAAGGCGTAGGACAATAAATATTGCTAATACTTCAGTTGGAATTTTCATGTTTATGAAAGTTACAGTAGATATAAAAGAGTATTCTTATGTGGGTTGGTAGGTTTTGTTTGCCAACTTGTAAGCAAACATTTTGCCAGGGAGACGCATTCGTTAAACGTAATCTCTTTCGCAATGGGACGCAGAATTACGGTCACTCGGAATTTATTCAACTCCGGGTTTCATAGTATCTGCTCCGGAATAATGTCAACAGGAACAGATGTCGATTCGCGCGATAATAGCTGACAGTAGCGTGACCCTGTATCTGTCACGGCCCTTCAATAATACTAGCGCGCTGTCGTACATCTGGAGTGCTAGTGAGACGTGTGTTTGTCACATAAAACTATCAAACACTATACTGCTAATGCGACAGTTTCAATGAGTACTAAAATTAAATTGCTTAAAATAAATGTAATTTACTTGATTTTCAGAATTTATTTTAATATAGTAACAAGTTCTTCGTTGTTTTTATAATTTTAGCAAATAGCTTGTGAGAACTTATTTCAGTGTAAACTATTTAATTTCAGTAAGTTGTTTGGTCTTAGTTGGGTGTAAGCTGCCGTAACGTTCGAATTTTAACTTTGACATGCCTTTATGGGAAACGCTAGAAAATGTTCCATAAGGGAATAGAGTAGTGAATAGTAACATACACAAAATTATCATTACGAGTTCTTTCACACTTGAACAACCTTACCCGTAGCCGGAAGTGGTTTAAGTGCAGCATAAAACGCGCGCTGTTTTTTGCAATACCAATTCCACGCCCCAATATTGGACGACAGTTTCCACCTTACGTAACTGTAAAAACCACGTAGTTTTGACCAAAGATAGCAAGCCTGTTTGCATAAATACGTGCTCTGAAATTTTATCAACTTTTTCTCGACCAGTTTTATTTACAACTGCGATTGCAAGGTTACGCAAAACATTAGTATGTATATAGTATTTGCCGGGATATAAAATATAAAGTTAAACAAAAATTCGGATTAATTTATTACGAAATTCTGATAATTATTAAGTTGTAATGGTTTGCACCCGCCTTTAGACGTGTTTACCCCCTCCATCCGCCATAGTACATAAATATTTAACATAATGCTTTTAAGACAATTCGTTTATATAAGTTATACATCTTTATTATATATATAGTATATAGACACACACATGTGTTTGTTTGTGTAATATATAAATAGAGAGTACGCTACATCTAAAAGCTGGTGGAAATATTGATACATATGAGAGATGGGAAAGCTTCTGTTGTATTTTTTTCCATTCGGACATTTCGTCGTTGCATACAGAGTAAGTCAAGACGAAGTGTGTTAACTTTGCGTGGTGATACCCTATGAATAAGTAAGTCAGAAAGCGTGTTTTCAGTTTTTCCACAAAGTAAATTATTGTTGCGTTAATGCTACCATTATATATATATATTTTTATTTATTTATTTACACGTGGCGGCGCGGATACTGACACATAGTTCTGTCAATAGTGCAAATCATTTCCCACCCTCAGAAACACAGCAACAACCAAACATGTCCCATTTTTCCACATCTGAATCGGAAACGAAGCGACATTGATCTAAGCAGTTTAATTTATTTACCGTAGTAGCAGTGGTTGAATTAATCAAAGTTGATATTTAGTGCTATACTGTAGTAAAGAACAAAGTTTTTTTTATACGAGGTGGTACAGTGTTTCAAAACCAGCGCATTCACCACTAGCAGCTCTTATTGAGGCGATGCTCTCTTGTTTCTGCTGTTTTTGCGTTAATGATTATTTTTTAAGCTTGACGAGAGCTGATATCACACATATGTTTGGCAGTTCTGTTTGGAATGTTTTTTTTTGCCGTAATAGACGTTAAATTATATGATTTTAAATAAGTCATGTAACAATAATTTCGTTAATTTCATTATTAGCTAAAACTTTAGCATATTTTGCTTTCTTGAAAAAAAAAAAAAGTAACCGACATGTAGTAAACGATTTTAAACAATGCTGCCAAACAGATTTTTGATTTCTGATTACGTTTAAGCTTTAAAAATAAAAAAAAAGTCACGAAACCAGTTGAAACAAGAGAGCAAGACCTTAAACGGCAGGTTGTCATAAATTTAACGGTTATTTGAAACAACGATGTTTGGTTATACTTGGTTGGCAACAACACGGGCGGCGCCGCGACGTCTAGAGCGTGCTGGTGACCGCTGCGACCCAGGATTATTGATGGTGTTGGGGAGGGGGGAGAACACGGGCTACGCTGCCTGCATGTTATCTGGGCGGCTCCAAAGTCCTGGAATGTGCTCCTGATAAGATAACACCACAACTGACATGTATGTATATATACCGCCTGTTGCGCAATGCCCGCGTGGAGGTCCTTGTTTACACCGCGACACTTCGCGTCTTCCTGAGGCCTCTCTTTAACACTTGTTTACCAGCGACACGCTGAAAAAAAAGAAAAAAAAAAAAAAAAAAACAGGAAACCGTACACTGTACATGGCTGGGCGTTAGTGCCAACACTGACTAGACTCACTGATTTTTGTTGAAAATGATTTAGCAGCAACTTGTTCAAGTGCAGTGTAGGTGTATATCTCTGCTTCAAGGTCAGTGATTGCTTGTTTTTAACTTTCAGCGTCGTGGTGCTCTGCCAGAAAAACACATAGACTGAGAATATTTAGAAGCTCAGGAGTGAAGTATTTGGTGGAGTAACAAGCTCATTCGCACACGACAGCAAAATGACTCCGCTGGCCATCAACTTGGTGGAAACGCCTACCGTCAATAAGCGTAAAAGTTGATTCACAATTAAATAAACATAAGCACAGAACATGCAAATTAACAGTATAAACTGTGTACGAGCAGACGCTTTGTGCAAAATCATGGAGGTAATAGTCTATGGAGTGGCATCTGCCGTACATTTCAATGGTAATCGTGTGAAGCCGATCATTTTGGAACGTTTTCGAACTGCGCATGTGCAGGACGTTATTTTTTATGAGTCGCCATATTTTGGGTGGCAAAACAATAGCAGAAAGCAATGAAATTATGTAATTTTTTACAAAATTCCGCCCAAATTCTCTACTTGAATCGTACACAACAGTTTACAATTGCTTCATAAATATAAATAAAACCGAATTAGCTCTCGCTGTGTGTATGTACTTTATAAACTTGATGAATTTAAATAAAAGTTTCTTACCTGTACAAAGATAATCCTCCGCAACGATCGAATATGTTTGTAAGGCCAAGAGTTGCACAAACTTTCACCACAATGTGTAGATAACAAAAAACTAAAACATTTTCATTCAACTCAATGCTCTATGTTTACATGTTTTTGCCACCACTAGCTCTATCCTTGTCTTTAAACGTCGTCTGTAGGCTGGCTTCAAATTTGCTCAAAGGCTTCCACTCCATAGACTAATACCTCCATGTGCAAAATCAGTTAACAATTGGATTCTTACTGTTATGTTTATGCAATGAAATTTTTTCGACAAATCTGAAATATTCCTTGCTGTATAAAAACAACCGAAGGCCGTTGAAACATATTTGAAGTGAAATCGTGTTTGGAGATATAAGGGAATACAGAAACAAAGTTCTTATAAACTGCACAACATAGAACATTATTTACTATATAGAAACATAGTTTTTAACATTAATTTTTATTATTCTATCTTTTTTTATTAGTATGTATTTTTGTAGGTTAAACCAACATGGCGGACATTCACAAATTCCTTTACTGTGATTTGTTGCCGTCCTATGCGTATGCACAAGAAATTAAATATTTATGTTTCTTATGCACTGAGAAAAAAATTTTGTTGGTGCACACAAAATTTGTTTGAATCAGCCAAATAATTTGTTTGTATAGGGGCAAAGAAATATTAGTTTGCTCGTACCAAATTATTTTGTTCCCTCGATTTGTTTGAGGCAAATAGCTGAATTTTGTTAGCAGTACCAAATATTTAGCTGGTCATAAAAATATTTCGTTGGCCGTATCAAATGCACATGCAATATTTTAGAACTTAAAAAATAATATTTTATAAACTTTAAAATGCACCAAACATTCCCCCCCCCCCCCTTTTAAGTTAATCAATGCATTTCCCCAGTATCTTTGTATCGTGTAGTTGTCGTTGTAATGGTAAGTTGTCTTCTGGCACACAGACAAGACGAACCCAAACACCCAGTCCTGAACCCGAGGAGGTGGTTGTAAATGACATCTCCCCGGCCGGGAATCGAACCCGGGACCCTTGCCTCTGCAGCCAGGAACGCTAACCACTGAGCCAAGCGGTCGGACCCCTAACTGAGCTACGAGTGCTTCCATTATAGTTAGATTGTTATTTCTAAAGGAATAGTTACGTCGTGCACCGCAGGGCCGCAGCACAAAGAATAAGTCGTGGAGCTGCGGTGTTTTTCAAGTTTATAGCATTTTCTTTTGTGATCAATCGAATTAACCACTTTGAAATTGTTATAGCTAAAATTAAGATACTAGAATTATGCTGATTAACAGTTTAGACGTCTTACTTGTGGCACAAACTTATATTTTGAATGTTGAGGCATACAGTGTTCGCCATCTTGTCGCTCACGCACGCCAGCCTGCCATCTTCCGCAAGTCAACCAAATGTATTTAGTTTCGCCAACAAAATCATCTAGTCCATCGAAAAAAAAAAAAAAAAAATGTTGGTTCAAAGCACTTCACTTATAACGAACAATGTTATTTTGTTGACAAGCTGTAACGAGTTGTTTGTTTACACAAAATATTTATTCGACGTCCTGTAGTAACCAAATATACGTTTGGCACATATAAATTGCGTTTAAATGAATAATTTGGTCGAGGGAAATAATTAAATTTGTTTGGATGACTCCAAGCTTGGTCTTACCAACAAAATATTGTTTAGCTGAAGCAAACATCGCCCAAACAAATATATTTATTATAATGAAACAATTCTTTCTCTCAGTGTGTCAGAATCGCTATGCACACGGCCACTTTTTTTTTTGGTGTTGTGAATCGGTAAGAAGAATACATGGGGGTTAGTTCTTGTGCGAACGACCTGTGTTCTATGCTGACTGTGATGTTATCAATTGTGAACTCACCTTAAGGCGGCTGCCCTGCTAGTCGGCACCTGCCGTATAACATGCAAGTTAGGGAGGTATCAACAGTCTCGGGCAGCCAATAAGCGTTGAAGTTCGCCCGTATCAAATGAGCCGCCACGTCATTTCACGTCTGTATTACTAGACCGTAAAAATTCGCCGGTCCACCGACTTGTACATTTGTCTCCAAGAATATCTGTTTGCTGAAGGTGACAACAGCTGCACATTGAATGCTCGCTGACACAGTGATACCACGTGATTGGATGAGCATTTAGCTGCTTATTTGGTATTAGCTCGGCGTCTTCCAGGAGGTTCCAAATTAGTCTAACGCCAATTGCGATAGTAAAAATAAATTTGCACTTCTTTGAAGTCTAGTTCAAATTAATGAAAACGTGAATTTTTCATGCCCCTATGTATTACTTCTTAGTCTGTGGCAGACGTTTGATGCAGCATTAACCTATTTTGAGAGGCACGATCAAATATCGACGCCTCAGCAAAAATATATTCTGCATGAAAGAATGAGTAATTCGATGGTGACTAGGGACAGGAAAAGTTCGCGAATTCAATGACCTGCAGGCTATAATCCATTGTAGTATGCTTACTCAAGCCCTGACTATTTGTTCATTGTCTGATGTTCCACTGAGTAGCAGCTACTGGACAAATGGTCCGGGCCATGCATAGGATAGTTGAGTTTAGCATGTTGGCCATTGAATTCGCGAGATTTTCCTGTCCCTAATGATGATAGGTTTGTTGCCATCTGGTAGGGCTGTAGCAGTATAGAACTGTACACGGATGAGGGCTTGTCGCGGTTCTGTCATAGACATGCTGGCCTTCAGGTACCACTTGTTCATGAGTGATCCCAAAAAAAAATAAGTAGCCAGCAGATCTTTCACGGTCATTTCCATAGCCGCTGTAGTAGAAGGCCGTGGCCTTAAAAATTGCAACCTTGCCAAGACGGGTCATTTAAATAGCGCTTTGAGCTCGTTCAACGTTAATTGCTAATGCCTTTGACAGATTCTTGCGGTGGAGGTAAATGATTCAGTGAAATGTTGTAGACACACGCCACTGCAGTGCTATATCGTCTCAGAAAATTGGACGGTATTATGCATCAACCAGCTGTGAGCCAATTATTAGTTTTAAATAAAAACGTGTTTAAAGGTTCTCAACTTCGAACAATTCTTACGAGATATAGGAATATTTTAGTTTTATAATAGAAATATTCGGAACACGCTACAGGACCAAAATACTTTTTAAGTTGGTTTTAAAACTGAAAACATTTTCACCTGTATTACTTAACACTATCGATTGGCGCATAGCTGGTTAATGCATAACGCCGTCCAAGCACCGGAAAAAATACGTAACAAGCTGTAGTCAACTCATACATCAATAATAAATCCTAAAAAAAATTCCAAGAGAATTGTATCAAATCACAGAAAATACAAATAAACAAAAATTCAAAATTGTAAACAAGTAACATAGCGAAAATACAAAGAAAACTGAGGAAACGACAATCCAAAATTAGGACGACAGCATGGACAATATCTAAGACGAAGAGGATGTTACTAAACAGGATAACCCAACAACGTCGTCACAAACACAAGACTAGAAGACACAGTTGTGAAAACACAAAACACTGGAATTTCTCATCGCGACGTTCACTACCTGACAACTGCTCCCGTCTTCAGGCAGACTGAAAATCTCAGTTGCTTGCCCTGATTTGTTAGTCTGTCCTTCATATCGGCGAGTCAGATAAAAATGCGTTGCCTTTAAAGAGTCCATCGCTTAAATTTATTCCCAATACTTTTATCTACGAAACGAACACACGGCTACGACATTTGTAATTGATAATGGTGCGTTATCATGGGGATACATACAGAACTACCTGCAGCCCTATCTGGCAACAAACCCACGAACCGCTGTTACTCAGGAGTTGGGGATCTACCGTCGAATCACAGATGTTTGATATTGTAGTAACCTTGATGTGATTGACCAAGTCAAATGAGAAACCAGATCCTTTCAGCCAATTAATTAAAGTCTCCGATTTTTTGGTGGAAAGAGTTTTACACCGCTTGTTTCAATGTCTTACGCCACATCTGTTCTGCGGTTCAATTTTTATTGACAGCACGTCTTTGTTCAGAGTCGTCGAAGATTTGACTGTGCTAATGAGAATAAAGTTACTGTGTCACCTCACGTCTGCGATTTGCAGGTAGATCAAAGTTAAAATCGTCCATTCACTTACCATGAAGCAGAGCTTTAAGTCTGGATGCAAGATTTAGAAACAAGTTGATGAAAAAATATTTTCACCAAAGCAAAAGTGGTTTTACCAATGACTAGGGCCACCGCTATGAACGTTTTGCGAAAAGAGCTTTGCCTCAGTTTGTGCCAGTGCCTTACGTGTACATCTGTAGTTCTGATTAATGGACAGAGATTGTATGTTTAATTTCCACGTGTATTGGGGTTCTACCGTCAAATCATAGTCATGTGGTGTTGATGTAACCTGGTTCTGATTGGCACAGTCTAATGAGACACGTCACTTCAGAATTACGTGTTTAAGGGCGCAGTCTACCGCAATTTTCATCATCATTATTTTATTTTGTATTTGTACCAGATATGTTACTTTCTTATTTTAAACACAAAATGTGACTAAATTTGGCTCTTATGAAATTTTCTTATCTCTCATAGTTTTCGCGTAATGGCTTGTTAAAGTCATATTTTGCATGTTTCCGTTTTAACGACTACACTAAAACCAACTGATATACTAAACAAAAAAAAAAATAAAAACAGCGGATAAAAACATTGCAGGCTACAATGTCATGCTCATAAAAATAAAGAATAAAAATAATTTTTTTTTTTTTAATTATTGAATTTTAAAATTTTTATTTTCAGTTTCAGCATTTTTTTAATTAAAATAATTTTTATTCTTTAATTTTATGAGCATGTCATTGTAGCCTGCAATGTCTTTATCCATTGTGATTTTTTTTAGTTTGGTATATTAGTTGGTTTTAGTGTAGTCGTTAAAACGGAAACATGCAAAATATGACTTTAGCAAGCCATTAGGAGAAAACTATGAGATATAAAAAAAATTTCATAAGAGCAAAATTTAGTCACATTTTGTGTCTAAATTAAGAAAAAAAAAATTCTGATACAAATAAAAAAAATGGTGATGGAAATTGCGGTAGACCGCGCCCAGGCTCGGCGTCAGCCGCCATATTGAGTTAATTTTATTTTTCGCTCTTATGAAATTCTGAGGGAAAAAATGTGAAATTTGTTACTGTAATATCAATTCTATTTACTTTGTGCCACAATGAAAGCATCGCAGTTGAACTTTTAGCGTATATTTTTAATCCGTGATCAGTCGAGCAAATAAAGAATAAAAAAACTAATTGCTCGACTGATTGCGGCGTAAATATACGTTAAAAGTTCAACTGGGATGCTTTTATTGTAGCACAAGTTAAATAGAATTCATATTATAGTAACAAATTTAACTTTTTTTCCCAGAATTTCATAAGAGTGAAAAATAAAATAATTCATTGTGGCGACTGATGCCGAGCCTTAAAATAACCACGAAGCAGAACTGCAGATAAGGTAGTAAAACAAACTGGGGCAAATTTCTTATCGCGAAAAGCTAATGACCGAAGATGAGCCACGGATAAATATGCAACTCATTGAAATATGACTTGCTCTTAGTTATTTCTTCGGAAAAAAAAAAGTGCCCCTACTATTGGCGCTTTGCCATAAATTGAGCACTATTGAAGTCCTAGTTATTTTTTTTCTATTCAGTTGATTTATAGTTTCCTGCTACTTTTATTACAAAGTAGCGTACCTTAAGTTACAGTCATTGATTTCACTGTACTTGTTAACCTCTAAGGTCTCAGTAAATTATATTTGAAATTAATATTCAGGCCAAGTTAGTTGTCAGAAATACTCACTTTATTGCGAGCAGCCTATCATAATAGATTTCGAAGAAGGCGTACCGGCACACATATGGTCGTAGAACTGAAAATGCGTGGTATAGTAACATAATATTTTCGTCCGTGTACTATTTTATTCGAGCCTTCACGCGAATTTCACGGTGGTTATTATGGCGAAAACGCATTTAATTTGCATAAATACGCAGATCATCTTGTCGCATAAATTGCACCATTAAATATGGACGTAGTAAGTTTGGAAAAAAAAATGTCCGTTTGAAAAATGTGCAGTCTGTGAAATGAGCGCACATTTCAGACTACTACCTTAGAGTAGAATAATGTGACTATCTTGTGTATTGTAAACGTAATGTCTTGTGTGCTTGGGACACTCGTCGTTTGTTCCATACTGGTTTGAATTTTGAATGACTTAGAACGTAAGTAACGGCCGCAAGTTAATTTTGGATTATAAGTGCTTTCAAGATGTCCGGAGTGTGGAGAAACGACCTTGACATTTATCCCAGCTCTTCTCTTCCACACCTCTTTCCTTTTGCGTCTTTTGTTTTGAAAGCCTTCGGCTTTAGTTATTTCTGAATATTTATTGACGGTATGCTGCGAAATGTGAATGTATTGTTGTATTATTTGTATTAGAGGTTGCCGTGTAGTTCTCACCGATGAAATGTAATGTTTTTTTTTTTTAGTATGTCGTTGGTTCATATAGTGGTACGACTGAAATCCTGAGCGCCAGTTTGATGCCCTCTACCAACACATGCGACGAGACTCTTGATGTACGAGTCAATGTTTTCCTCGGTGCTTCCTTAAGGGCTTGTTCCCGAGTTTTTTTTCAGACTGGTGACAATAACTCCAATATTTTTTAACCAAAAGCTTTGAAAAAATTTGAGTCAATATGCAGTCACATGGCGTATAATACCGTGGATGCATTTTTAAAAATAATGTACCATTCGTCAGAAAAAAAATATTTTGTTTAATTTTTATTATTTTCGCGACAAAAAACGTGGTACTTTGGGTGACGAAATCTAAAATACCGTTCAGTAGATTTCTACAAAAAGATTCAGCTACAAATTATAACATATACGTGTCAAAACTGTGGAGTAAAATTTTTAAATGAGTATTAGGTAGCAATAAAAAAAAATATTTTCGAAATCGCTGCAAAACTCTGTAACAAGGCCTTAAGCCCATCCTATCTTGTTCCTACATTTTTTTAGCGATATTAATTTTTTACGTCTAAAAGAGAGCAGATATAAAATATATATTGTGCGGTTTTGTTTAAGATCGTCTTCTCCATGTTGGCTTATTTCTTCAAGGCAGTAAATATAGGCTGTTCACAATAAAGTGAGCACTGCTTAATATTTTTTCTTTCGGCCGTTTTGAAGCCTTCCATCGTGACTATTTTTAATGAGAAAACGTATATGTAAATAAAAGTCAGTGTAAACGTTTCACTTCTCCCAAAACGTTCTATATATGTGCCCAATAAAGTATGTATTTTATTTTTTATGATTTTTGGTGAGTGCTTAGTTTATAGTGAACGGCCTGTACTATGGTTTTAGCTAATCATGTAATTAACGCAATTCAGGTTAATTGACTACTTTTTTGTCGAAACCGTATAATTTCTTGTTTTGCAAAAATTAACTATCACGGCAAAAAACATTTTAAACAAAACTGCAGAACATATTTTTGATATCTGCTCTGGTTTAAGCTTAAAAAAAATAATTATTGCAAAACCTGTAGAAACAAGAGAGCTGGCCTTAAGGTTGTTCACGTGGCAATAATTCAAAAGTTTATATTTGCTTGGCATAGTGTTAGTTTTATAGACGATACTTGTGACTACATTTTCCACTTGTAGATATTTTTTAGCTCTCATAGTTTTCCCATGGCGGCACGTCAAAGTCAGAATTTGCAAGTTACAGGAACATAGGTTTAACAAAAACCAAGTAACTTACTAGAATGAAATAATTTACACTGGAATTAGATATAATGGGCAATATGCTAAAAGATTTAAAAACACACAACAAAGTCATTTTGTCTTTTTTTAAAATTGCGACAAATTAGGTAAATTTTCGTCATTTTCGGATTTTTTTAAAAAGTACAAAAGAATTCCATTCTGTGTTTTTAAATCTTTTAGCACAGTGCACATTATATGTTATTTCAGTGTAAATTATTTCATTCGAGTAAGTTACTTGGTTTTTGTTAAACCTATGTTCCTGTAACTTGCAAATTGTGACTTTGACGTGCCGCCATGGGAAAACTATGAGCGCTAAAAAATATCTACAAGTGGAAAATGTAGTCAGAAATAATGTCTATAAAACTAACACTATGCCAAGCAAATATAAAATTTTGAATTTTTCCCACGTGAACGCCCTTAAGGCGGCCGCCTGGCTGGCACTCGAACTGCGTGCAGCATGTTGGGAGTTAACGTTTTTCTCAGAGACCAGTAAACGTGCGTCGACGATGCTTATCTTCGAGAAGAAAACACACTTCAGACTGCTTGTAAATGTGACTTTCAAGACACCACGCACATTGGAAGCTTTATATTATAGCCCTCAAACTGACTAAAATCGGTTTTTCCCCGCGGTTGTTTCTCAAGATATGTGTAACGGATTTGTTCGAAACTGAGGTCTACAAGTTCATTGGACTTTAGTGACGCGTTAAATAAAATAACAGGATCACCGCTTAAAGTCCCACAGTAAAAAACGTTACGGCTGGAACACTGCGCGCGCGTTTACGACTTCGGCCCTAGAGTCTTTTACGGCCGTGGTCTGCCTCTAGTCCAAAGCAGTGTTGCCAGCGTTAGAGGAATAGAAATCCCATGCTCAATGTGCAAAAAGTTCCATTTCTGCACAAAATTCCCACAGCTGAACAAAAAAAATTGTATTATTGTCTCGAGACAGCATTATTTTTAATTCGACCGTTAATTTGTACAACATATTGCATGGGTTATTTATTCAACGCCTTGGGCTCCTAGCTTTTTGGAGAAACTCGTATGGCAAGAACCACATCCACAGAGTTTATATAAACAAATAATCTCTAAATAACTTACAAAGATAGATACACATACAATAACACTTAAACGCAATACGCAACGCAACAGGGCTCAAACACTTAGCATATACTATGAATCTCATAATAACTAATAACTAGGGCCACGATTTTTTGGTGAAAAGAATTTTGCCGCAGTCTGTTTCAGTGACTCACGTGCACACCTGCAGTTTTGCTTCACGCTCAGTGATTGGATGTTGTAACACTCACGCGTCTTGGGGTTCTATCTGCAAATCATTTACGTGGTGTCGCAAAAACCTCATTGTCATTGGCACAGTCCAATGTGAGACGTCGTATTACAAAGACACGCTGCCAATAACCTCGAAGCAGAACTTAAATAAAGTGGGGCAGAAATCTTTTCGCGACAAAATCGTGGCTCTACTAATAACTAAGGTTGAGAATAAAAATCCCATTACATTAATAAAAAGTAGTACAATGATGAAGGTTTGATTAAAGCTATTTTATCGTCATCCTGATATGACGGCAAGAAGGAAGAGTGGTCGCAAGACATAGTTGTGAATACATATGGAATTTATGACAGTTGAGTCACACATATGACTATTAAATATAATTGCAATGGCGACCATGACGAAAATATGTGGTTCTGCTAATGAACAAGTAGTTAAAGACAGGGTGTACACATGACTGTAGATTCAAGCTGACTGGTCGTTCAACCCGAAAAATTTCCAGGGTTCCTATCTAGTTGTTGTCACAGTTCGTTTATCCGAAAAAAAAAAAAAAAAAAAAAAAAGGCAGTGATTGCTTTCAAAAACAGCTCGTAATACGATATAATGATGCATGATTGTAACTCTTTACTTGCCTTATGACAGTGTTCGCACTTCCGTAGAGAGATATTTGGAACGAGTCCTGCACACTACAACAATGTCCTCTCCTTTGTTTCCAGATATCGATAACTTGTAATGTTGCTATTGTTCCAGATTGTTATCTCTCGACTCGACTGTAGCGTAGGTGTTGAACGAGGGCGTTGTCTCACGAGCAAGATAATTTAGCTCGTGACCGCTCTTGAAATGCTTTGTTATGCTAAGTTCTAAATGGCCAAAGTAGGACTTTACGGAGGGAAAAAAATCTGAAAAAGATGTGAAGAGTGTTCGGCATGGACCTGAAAATCCGCGTTTTCAGCTGGGCACAAGCTAGCATTTAAAAATCTGTTAGCTCGTGTTACGTTTCTGGTGACTAATTTGACACATACATCTGACCACAGGTCCATTCATGCAGTATCACTAGGGACAGGAAATCTCGCGAAAATATTACTGCATCACTTTGTTTCAGTGCCTAACGCGTGCACCTGCATCTCTGGTTTGTGGTTGGATGCCGTAACACCCAGCGTCGTGAGGTGAAACCCTCAAATCACAGACGTGATGTGTCGCAGTTATCCGTGTACTGATCGGCACAGTCTAATGAATAACAACTCTGCACCAAAGACTCTTGTCAATAGACGTGAAGTTGAGCTGCAGGTGTGCACGTAAGTTACTGAAACAAAGTGGGGCAAAAATCTTTTCGCCAAATATTCCTGTCCCTAAGTATCGCTGACAGCTAGTAGTCTATGAGTCGAGCCATTGACTTTTGGTGAAAGGAATTTGGAACCAACTTGTTTCATAGCCTTACGAGTTCATCTTCTGATTTGCTTCATAGTTATTGTCAGTGTATCTTTGTATAGAGACGTCACTTTTTTTACTGTGCCAATGAGTATCTTATTGTTAGAGATCCTTGTTTTCCGCGAAAATAATTTTGCCTCACTTTGTTTCGGTGCCTTACGAGCACATATGCAGTTCTGCTTCGTGGTCAGTGATTAGATATTTAAACTGTCACGAGCCTTGAGATTCTACCTGCAAATCACATACGTGTGGTGTTGCAGGAAAGTTTTTATATTTGGCTCAGTCAAACGAGATACGGCTCTTCACATAGACACGCTGCCAATAACCATGAAGCAAAATTGCAGATGTGCGCGTAAGGCACTGAAACAAACTGGGGCAAAATTCTTTTCGCTAAAAAACAGGGTCCCTACTGATTGCACAGTAAGTTTATGGTTACAGACCCGGCTGTTTCGTGGGTTCAACGACCTACACTGAAAAAAGAGTATATTTGTAGGTACTATTCTACTGTTAAAATAGGGACAACAAAACAGTTTGGTTGTCAGTACTACTCTAGACAGTTCCTTCAACAATCTGTTTTGTAGACGTTACGATCTGGTTTGTAAAAGCAACAAGATTGTTTGTTTCTTCTACAGAAAAGATTGTTGAAGGAACTGTCTAGAGTAGTACCGACAACCAAACCGTTTTGTTGTCCTTATTTTAACAGGAGTACGGTACCTGCAACTATACACTTTTTTCAGTGTACCGGCTGGACTCCACAGTCCTGTGTACACTATGTCCTCAGCTACTTGTACATTGTCTGTTGCTACAGTGAGTGGACAGTTGTAAATGTGACAAGGTAGCACGGGAGTCAGTGATCTTTACATACAGGTATGATATTGGTTCACAGTCCTCATGGAAGAGTTTTATTAACAGTGTCCCAATCGATAAAGCAATCAACGTGTACAGTTATTTAAAATCTAACGTTCTATGAAATTAATTCGCGAAATTTCCGTGTCCCTACTTATTGTTACAAACTAAAGAGGTATTTCTAACATACGTAAAGACAAGAAAAATTCGTTGGTTCACTGACCGTTGGGCTAGCCTCCGATATTACTCAAACAGACAATAGCTTCTCATTGGCTGAAACGGTGATAACATATGATTGGGCCTGTATTTAGTTGTTTATTTATTAATTGGCTAGCGTCCTCCAGGACGTGTCGAATAAGTCACGGGACAATTACGACAGTTGCACGAACTTAAAGTTGTTTAAAATCCAGCCGGTGTCTAAATGATAACGCCAATGCAGCACTGGGACAGAAGAATTATTTTGTTTTCCAGTTTACGAATAGAAAGATGCATACCGGGTCCATACTGGGCATTGATGTTATTTTTGAACGATTCTTGCAATGGGGGCAAGTTAAAAGCTGAAGAGGTATTTTGGTCAATGGTGTATTTCCAAAATACCTCTTCAGTTTGTAACTTGCCCTCATTTCAAGAATCGTTCAAAAATAACGGTAACCTTATTTGTTACTGAAACTCCAATCGTCTATGATTTGCTGGTAGAATACTGAGGCACTGAGAGTTGACAAGTAGAGACCTGGAAATTTAGCAGATTCATATAAGAACAAGTTATATTTCGATGTCATGTACGTGAGAGTTACTTCCGCGGTCGGGTTAATGTTTGTTACAGTTGTCCTTGAGGACTCTGAGAGCCCTCGAATTCTGCAGCTGTTTGTTTCAGTATCTTACCTGCGCACCGGCAGCTCTGCTTCATGTTTATTGGCAGAGTGTAGAATTGGACAGGCTTCGCTCATTTTACTGTGCCAATCAGGACAAAAGTTTACTGAGACACAACACGTCTGTGATTTGCTGGTAGAACCCCCGAGACACTGAGAGTTAAAAAACATCCTATCGCTAACCATGAAGTAGAACTGCTGCATGGTGCACATGAGACATTGAAACAAATTGTTGCAGAATTCTTTGTGGGCTGTACTGTGACCACTAATTGTAGCAGCAAACAATGAACAATTAGTAGAGACATGCAAAATTCGCGTTATTTTCTGACAGCTGACTAGACTCCAAGTGACTATAGGCTCGTTCGACGTCTACCGCTGGCCGATATTGCCACGACTTGACACGGAGAACGCTTACACGGCAGAGAGGCCAATCTCTGTAAATACGTAACCTACGTAAATGACAACACACAAAAGTTCGTGGCCAATTGAATCGCAGATTATGCTCTGTTATGTATAGGAAATTGATGTTTGGTCTGCTACAAAATTATAACGCGAATTTTGAATGTCTCTTACAGTTAGCTGAAGATAAGAGTATATACAGGACTGTGGAGTCCAGCCGGCTGGTCGTTCAACCCACAACATTTCCAGGTCTCTAGCTAAAAGCATCCAGCCATTTACCATCAAGTAGCACCGCAGACGTGCACTTAAGGTTTTGAAGCAAATTGTTGCAAAATTCTTTTTACAAAAAAAAAAAAACGCTAGCTCTAAATGTAGTATTTCACAGCAACCAACGCGGTTTAAATGAAAATTTTAGAAAATCCCGTTTATTCTCTCCCCTCCCCAACCATGTTTATAGTTTTTTTTAGGGAAGTTACGCGGGAACACGGGTGTATCTCGTGCCGCGGGCGTGACCCGGCTAATTGCTCGCTTGTTTGTCGCGTCGCCGCAAACAAAAGATAACGCGACGCTGTCTTGTCTTGTTGGGTGTCGTCGAAATATGCGCCTGAACAAGGCACTTACTTTGCCTCCCGCAGTGTTGGCGTCCCGTATCTTGGCTCTGAGGGAGACCTCCTGGGGTGTTTCCATTGGATTTGGCGGAGTGTTAGACAATTTTATTGTGTTTTCAGTTTTTGAGCCGTAACATTTATTCAAATTGTATTGGCAAAATTGTCTCTTTGATAAAGCGTAGGTAGAGCCAGTGATTTTGGGTGAAAATAATTATGCAACATTTTGTTTCAATGCCTCATGTGCACATCTGCAACTTTTTCTTCATGGTCAGTGATTGGCTGTATTTAACTCTCAGTGTCTTCGAGATCTTCTCGCAAATCACAGATGTGTGGTGTCGCAGTAACCTCATTCTCATTGGCTCAGTCAAATGAGTGACGCCTCTTTACAAATACACACTGCCAATAGCCATGAAGCAGAACTGCAGATTTGAACGTGATGCAGTGACAAAAAATGTTGCATAATTCATTTCACCCAAAATCACCGGCTCTAAGCGTAGGACATATTTTTGTAAACTGCTAGACAAAAATTATTAATAATGGAATCTTTCCTTAACTTATCGTTAGAGCCCGATAGTTCTCGTGGAAAGATTTGTGCCCCACTGTGTTTCAGTGCCTTGTGTGCACATGTGCAATTTTGCTTCATGGTTATTGGCAGCGTGTCTATGAGAAGTGACGTATCTCATTTGACTGAGCCAATCACAATATAGTTAATGCAATACCACACGTCTGTGATTTGTCGGTAGAATCCCAAGGCTCGTGACAGTTAACATTTGACCACGAAACAGAACTGCAGTTGCGAACGTAAGCCACTGAAACAAAGTGAGGCAAAATTCTTTTCGCGAAAAACAGGGGTCCCTAGTTATTATTCATTTGACTGTGCCAATCAGTACATGGATAACTGTGACACAATACGTATGTGATTTGCGGGTTTAACCTCCAGACGAGGCATCCAATCACTGACCATAAAGCGGAGATGCAGGTGCGCACGTAAGCCGCTGAAACAAAGTGCTGCAAAAATGTTTTCGCGACAACTACCGGGCTGTACTTATCGTGCGTAGGGGCCAGGAAAATTCGTGTTTTCTTTTAGACACAAGCCAGAACTCCAGCAACTAAAGTTCGTGTCACTTACACAATTGGTCCTCGACTTATTTGACACCTCGTGTAAGTCGCTGAGCCAATAATAACAACGTAACGCAACGCAGGCCCATATTACTGTGTCAGCGAGCAGCTAATAAACAGCTGCTTGCTTGAGTGCACGTATATTCTTGAAGGCTAGCCTACAGGTCTGTGAACCCGCGAATTATTCCTGTCTCTAGAATGCAAGAGAATTATTGAAAGTTAACCTATAAATCTGTTGCAATGATTCTGCATAGCAAATTAATGAAAGATTCCATTATTGTTTATGATAAGCAATTTACCAAGAATGTATCCTATGCTTTGTCGAAGAGAAAATTTTGATTATACAATTTGAATAATTCTTATCTCTCAAAAACTGAAAATACAACAAAATTGTCTTTTAACATTCCCCTTTTACATCAGTCTGGACAATTTATAACTGTCAAAAAATTTTCGTGTCAGATATTTTTTTAATACACATGAAAACTAGCGTAATTTATAGCTGGAAACAGAAAATTTCCGCGATAAGATGTTTGCATCAACTTGTTTCGGTGCCTTACTTATGTGCACATCTGCAGCTCTGCTTCCTGGTCAGTGATTGGCTGTTTAACTCTCAGCCACAGACTGTGGTGTCGCTGGTAACCTTGTTCTGGTTGGCTCAGTCAAATAAGAGACGACTCAGCGCAAATGTAAGTTGTCAATAACCGCAAAGCAGAACTGTAGGTGTGCACGTAAGGTATTGTAACAAAATTGTGCAAAAACCTTTTCACGAAATCTTCTGGTTTACATAGCCGCACTAAGGGGGGGGGGGCGAGGCACTATGGCACGGCCCCCCCCCCAGTAAATTACCAACCAAGGTCTTAATAATTACAATTAATTAAACATTGAATAATCAGTGATACTGTTACCAGTAGAATATTCTATGTTTAGCAATGAAAACTGCTAAAATAGCACTATTTTGCACCTTGAAATCCGAAATTTTCCCGGGGGAGGACCCCCTAACCGTCCGCTTGAAGATGTGGTGGGTGATCCTTTATAATATTCACAGGATAGCCATCCTTCCCCGTCTGAAATTCATAAATACTGGCTACGTTACTGATTACAGGTAGGGGTAGCTTGAGTATAACAGTATTCACAGAATTGTGCCCTCCCCAAATGTCCATTCTAGTTGCGTTATAAATATTATTAAGAGTATTAACATTATTATCAACAATTCTTGTCGTAAAATTTTTGTTAAACATTAAAAGTATGTATTTTTTCTCGACATATTTACTTACGTGATGACCACGCGAACAAAATCGCGGGCAAATGGATATAATCTAATGACTAGGGCTAGGAATATTTCGCGAGTTCAACAAACAACATGCTAGAATCCATTATCCTGTGTATACTGAAGCCCTACCATTTGTCTATTACCTGCTACTCATTCAAACAGCAGACTATGAACGAATAGACATGGCTTGAGTATACATAGGACATTGCATTCTAGCATGCAGGTCATTGAACTCGCGAATTTTTCCTAGTCCTGATGACTTAGAATAGATGCACTTACATACTTCACTATAAATGTTTTTAAGTTATTATTGCTCTAATACTTTGGTACTAGAATAGAGTAGAAAAGAGTGTTGTTTAGCTATAGAAAATAAGCAATGTTATTTTTTTATATAAATGTATGTGATTTTTTTTGTACTTGTTTGAATCATCCGATTATTAAAACATGTTAGCATGGGCTAAATTCGTAATGGTTTAGAGACACCACGCCTAAAAGTGACAGATTTTGGTTAGCGCTTATCACCGAGGTTTTTAGCGCTAGTGAGGTGTGACATGAGGCGAGTATGGAGCAGCGCCGGAATGAAATGGCGGGGAAACGGGAGATCCCCGAGAAAACCCGCCGACTAACGGCTTCGTCCGGCACGATTCCCTCATACGAAAATCCGGGGACCGACCCCGCCGGTGGTGGGAGGTGAATGGTCTAACCATTCGACCACGCCTAAAAATTACAGTTCCTAGGGACCCCTGTTTTTCCCGAAAAGAATTTTGCCCCACTTTGTTTCCGTGCCTTAGGTACACATCTGTAGTTCTGCTTCATGTTTATTGGCAGCGTGTCTATATGAAGAGTAGTATATAATTTGACTGAGCCCGTTACAATAACGTTCCTGCAACACCACACGTCTGTGATTTGCCGGTAGAATCCCAAGTCTCGTGACAGTTAAAATATCCAATCACTTCCTATGAAACAGAACGGCAGACGTGTACGTAAGACACCGAAACAAAGTGGGGCAAATTTCTTTTCGCGAAAATCAGGGGACCCTAACAGTTCTTTTTTTGCACAAACTGTACAAGTTATCTCTGTTTATACGGTATACTGTGGAACGAAGTGTTTGACTCGGTTCGAAGAATGGGAAATTCCAAGCTTGTGTCGTGGCAGCGCGGCGGTAGCGGAAACAAATGCCGTAGGAAAGAGCTTCCATTCCTGCGTGGATTGCCTGGTCACGATTCATGATAAATAATGACTCGACCCCCGCGGTACCCCGTGATTGGCGGGATCCGCTTTCACATATCCTTCGTAATGTTAGTGCGAATATCTCGAGTGTTACCGTGCTTGATTGAAGCAATAGTGGTTCCAGCTAGCCTCGCAACCGCTATAGTCTGTCTCGCGAGCGTGTGCACTTTTCTGACAGCTCTGCTGGCTGGCGTGCCATAGCTGGATACATGCAGAATTCGTAGGGACCTGAAAAATTCGCGTTTTCTTTTGGAAACAAGCTAGATTTCGAACAAATTTAAAGTTCGTGCCTATGTCGTAACTAGCCCGTGACTTAATCGACGTCTCCTGGAGGACACTGAACCAGTAATAAATAAACAACTAACTACAGGCCCTGTCGTGTTTTATCACTGTGTCAGAAAGCAGCCAATGAGGAGCTATTGTCTGTTTGAGTACACGAGTATTCTTGGAAACTAGTCTATCGAATTTTTCCTGTCTCTTAAAATTCGTTTTTTATTTGGGAACAGGCTAGATTTCGAAGATCTGTACAGCCTTGAACACAATCTGTGATGACATTGGCCACCGATCCTTGTGTAATGTCTTTTACGTATTTGACTAATTAACATTCTATTGGTAGAGGCCTGAAAAATTAACGTTTTCTTTTTGGTAAAAGCTAGAATTCAAACAACTGTTAAGTTTGGGTCACGTTCGTAACGAAACCCTGACGAATTTGAGGGCACTGAGCAAATAATTAAGAAACTAACATGTGCTATCACTGTGACAGAGATCAACCAATGAGGAACTATAGTCTGTTTGAGTACACAGATGATCTTGTCTAGGATGGCCTATAGGTCAGTGAACGCACAATTTTCCTTGCCCGTATCCATTGGTAGGGATGGTGTTTGTCGCGTACGTTCAGCTTACCAGAATATTACTGGCTTTCGCTTGTACGTAGAGATATTACCCTATTTGACCGAGCCAATAATAATCCCGCTATGGTAATATTTGATGCCTGTAGACAGCTACGTTAAATCACACGTACGTCATCCATTCATATGCATGGTCTTTCATTTATTCGAAACAATTACAAGTAACACGAATATTTTTCAACCAATTGCTTTGGAAAAATTTGAGACTGTGGACAGTCATTAGTCATACGGTACACAATTTTGGCAGAACGTTTTTTTATAATATACCGGTTGCAATTAAAAATTTATTTTGCTTCATTTTGGCTAATTTTGACAACAATAAATGTTATATTTCAGGGGCAAAAATCTAAAAATCCGTTTGGTGTACTGCAACAGAAAAATTCAGGTACAAACGATGATATATGTGTTAAAACTGTAAAAATAGATTTTTGATACATGTCTCAATTTGCGCTTAAAATAAATATTTTCGAAACTATTGTAAAACTAAAGAACGATGCCTTAACTACAGCTTTTTCAAGGGTATGTTGTCACATAACATTTTCGCGATATACGGTACCATCATTAGAGTTGATGGTATATCGCGAAAATTGTTTGGTGTCAACATACCCTTGAAAACACTGTAGTTTCTTGTAACATGTATGACTGGATGATACACGTCTGACACAACGTAGCTGTCTGCAGACCTATATTAGGCACCAAATATTACAATAACGGGATTCTTATTGGCTCAGTCAAATAGGGTAACAGCTCTACATATAATCGAAAGCCATGAGTAGAGACGTGCAAAATTCGCGTTATCATTTAGCAGCAGACTAAACTTCACTTTCCTATACCTAACAGAGTATAATCTGCGATTCAATTGGCCACGGAGATTTATGTGTTGTTTACTTGTGTTAACGTCCTGTAAGCATTCTCCGCAGCAAGTCACGACAATATCGACCAGCGGGAGACGTCGAACCAGTCTATAGTCACTTAGAGTCTAGTCAGCTGTCAGAAAATAACGCGAATTTTGCATGTCTCTAGCCATGAGCCATCTTTTCATAAGTTGATCGTGCGTTGAAACCCAACAAACAGTCAAGTTTTCCCACGATAAATCATCTCTAACCATCATCTCTACACATAAGTTCTTCAGACGCTCCACGCATACTGCCGGCCAACAGCCCAAGTCAGACGGGCACATAGTAACTTGCAGTCCAGCCTGTTGTCAGATAATAACACGAAACTTGCGGGTTCCTGCTAAAGATAGTCTCTGCGATATCGACTCGACCTCCAAATGCCAGCATCGGCTGTAGGCCTGTAGGTAGGGATTGGAAAATTTCGTGAATTCAATTACCCGCATGCTAGAATCCATTGTATTATATTTACTCAAGCCCCATCTATTCGTTCATTGTCTGCTGTTGCACTGAGTAGCAGCTAACTGACAAATGGTCGGGACTTGAGTGTACATAGGATAGTTTATTCTAACATGTAGGTCACTGAAATTTCGAAATTTTCTCGTCTCTACCAGTAGGGTAAACATATCCTTCTTCGTGACACTAAGTCTCCGAACTTCAGTACTATAAATATACTAAACATTTTTATTGTGATCTTTATGTGATACGTTGGTCACTTATTGCCTAAACTACACATGTCTGCTCTCTGTCGGTAACCTAGCGAACTATGTGTGCAGCCTTCCCAATTATGTGACGCCCGCAACGAGGATTATCACGTTTTTAAGGTATATCCCGGTACATGGTCGGTTTATCCTGTATGTCGACCTCGACTCTCGATATGTTGACCGTTGCCCTACAGCTTGGACCCCTGATTTTCGCGGAAATATTTCTACACCAGCTTCTTTCAATGTCTTAGTTCCACCTCTGTAGTTCTGCTTCTTTGTTATTGGCAGAGTGTGTTTATGTCAAGAAGTTTCTCGTTTGACCCTACCAGTCACAATAATATTACTGCGAATAACACACACCCGTGATTTGCAGTAAAACGTTAACCCGTTCAGTCACGATAGCATTTGTAAGCTTAAGTGCTGTAGTTGCGAAGTATTTTGTTGTGTACTATACTTACACTACTTTCTTTCCTTCAGTAAACAACATTCTGGTGGCTTGGCGGTCTTTATACCAACCAACGATGGACTATTGGTAGAGATTATGGTATATCGCGAAAATATTTTGTACCAACATACCCTTGGAAACACTTCGATTTCTTGCAACATGTCTGACATAACGTAGCTGTCTGCAGACCAATAACAAGCATCACATACTACAGTAGCGAGATTCTTATTGGCTCAGTCAAATAGGACAACAGCTCTGCCTACAAGCGAAAGCCAGACATAGTTAAGTTTTCCCGCGATAAACCATCATCTCTATAATTTAGGGATTACCACCGGGTAGGTTGGTCATAGGTGAGGCGCAGGATGATTAGTACATAAATTGCTGTCGGATTACCTACCATAAGATTCAACCACGTGAAACATATCCTTAAATGTGGACACTGTGACTAGAAGGGTTTAGACACGTGACGTGAGAGTTAAATTCAGCCAATCTCTGACCATGAAGCAGAGCCGCAGATTTGCACACGAGGCACTGAAGCAAAATTATGCAGGATGCTTTTCAACAAACACAGTAACCTGTATGTCAGCTACATGCCGAATAGCATTCGAAATAATATCGATTAATCGAGATATGGCACACGTCGAGGACGGACACAGAGCAGCAGGTCGCAGTGCCTGGAAAGTGCCATAAAGCGATGGCTCGTACGTCTCCGACCACGCAGGAAGACACGACACGTAGTATCGGGAAACTAGGCGTCACTCACTTTCTCCACTCACCGACCCGTGAGAACGAGTGTCGCCTTACATTACTTCCTCGCCTGACTTATGGACGGCGTTGTAGCGCGTCCTGCGTATTCTTCTTTTACGCAGTTTTGCAGTGATTTCGAAAAACATATATATATTTTTTATTTCTATCTAATACTCGTATCGAAATGTCGCTCCATAGTTTTGGCTCTAATATGTCATAATTTGTAGTTGAATTTTTTTGTAGCAATGTACTGGGCGGTTTCTTAGGTTTCGTAACCCAAAATACCACGTTTTTTTTTGTCGTGGAAATAAGCCAAAATGAAGCAAAATATTTTTTTTTGTTAACTAATGGTACACTATTTAAAAAAACGCATCCACAGTATTGTGTATCGTATAATTGTCTCAATTTTTTTTGAAAGCTTTTGGTTAAAAAAATATTTGTGTTATTGACACCAGTCTGGGAAAAAAACTAATTAACAAACCCTTGCTGCTCATAAAAACAAAAAACATGCAAATTTTGGCTTTGAAGTGCCATTATGGGAGAACTAGGAGAGCTGATTTTTTTGTAAGAAGATAATATACTCCCTAGTAACGTCTACAAAACTAACGATATTCCATACAAATATAAAATTATGATTTTTCTCCACTTGAACACCCTTTAGGGGGCGTGGTACATAACTCAACGCTAAAAGCATTAATCTATAACTGTAGGTTTCTTGAAGCCAATTTGCAAATATTAAACAATAGCAATCCTAGACAATAGTTTTAGCCAACGTTTTAAACAAAATTGTTTTCAGTGTTACAAACTTCTGAGGCACAATCTCTGAAGTCGGAACCTCGTGCATTTAACTGCGGCGCAAGAGATCACGCGTAACGAATTAGTAATTCTGGATAAATATTTACTCATAAAGTTGGCAAATACCATTATATAGGATTGTCATTGAGTATTTTATCTATACTAGCTTCGAAAAAAGCGTAGAATTCATTTGATGATTTCAGCATTTATTTATCTACCACTCTCTCTTAATGTATCGTACTTAGTAGTTAAAACATTACGTCTGAGGCCATAGTTACAAGTATTTTCAAATTAATATTGTTGACATAAGTGGACTTCAGAAGTGCATATTTTACGGCGAACGGCCTGTGGCATGTTGCAAAACAAGACCATGACAAACGATGTTGCCGCCAGTCGCTCCGTGTCGGAACACGGCAGAGGAATGTGCGTGAAAGTTGTTTGGCCGCACGCATGCACTCACACGTAACTCTCTCACACTCTTCCCGCCAGCGCATTTCTGGCATATCAGCAGAGCCTCTAATTTGTGGTGAAAAGAATTTTGTAACAACTAGTTTCAATTCCTCACATCTCGTGTACGTCTGTATCTCTACTTCGTAGTCGTTGATTTGAAGTTTTTAACTCTTGACGTCTTCATGTTCCACCCACTAATCGTACACTAAAAAAAAATTCTTATTGGTCACTACAAAATATTTTGTCATTACGGACCTCACCACATTTTTTTTGGCGTCCACTAAAATTTTTTGTTGTCTCAAATTAAGTTTTGCACTGTCTACAAGACATTTTTGTAACCACTGCAAAAACTATTTCGTGAGGTCTATATTGACAAAGCATTTTGCAGTCACCACAAAACCGTATTTTCTGTGTAGACTTGTGGTGTCACAGTTACCTTGCTATGATTGGTGTAGTCAAACTACGCGCTTGGATAAGCAGCCAATAACCTCTAAGCTGAGGCACAAGTGTGCACGTAAGGCAATGAATAGAGAGTGAAAAAATTCGCGGGTTCACTGACTGTTTGGCTAGACTCCAATAATACGCGTGTACTGAAGCAGATAACTGCTGCTCATTGGCTGCTCGCCCGCTCAGTAAATTCGCGGTATTGGGCCTGCATTTTGTTGCTTCGTTATTACTAGCGGAGCTCTATACAGGTTGTGACAAATAAGTAAGAAACCCACGGGGGTAGCATAAGGTCGGTATTTGATTGAGTGGAGTGAAGCCAAGAGGGAGGGAGAGATTATCAGCAAATCAGCCAGCCGCCATACTGCTTTAACCTCAAAAGTACACATCAGATTGGAATTTTCAAGGTGTATGAATGTATTATGCTCTTTAATTCATGTTTAGGTTGAAAACTCTGTATATTAGTCCTGTTTACACACCTCCTCATTAATATTTCCTCAATTTTTTTACTAGTTGGCCATATTGTTCATAGCCACGTCAAGCGTTTGTTTGGTTACAGACTCTCGGCGACATGGTCCATCTGGAACATTCTAACATCTTTGAAGGAACCAATTGCTAATATGAAATGAACTTACAGAAGTTTGAAATATAGCTTGTGCCAAAACGAAAACGTGAATTTTCCAGGTCTTTAGCAATGAAGTAAACATAAATAAACGACACCAGACACCAAACTCTCGAGACCATGTTGGACACACATTTGTGACGTCATGTTCTCTCTACTATATTTGCCTCTATGGTTTTATCAGATTGCTGCTTAGAGTATATGTGTGTGTGTGTATATATGTATATATATACAGTATATATATAACCTCTATTGATTGCTGCAAGACCAACCTCAAGAAATGTAATATGCTTGTCGACAACGATGGGTTCTGTGACTGTGAAACATTGTATGAGCCAGAACACCTCACCTGCTTATCTGTCCTTTAATGGAAGACAATAGTCCAAAAGAAGATCTTCTAGTTGCATATAATAAAGTTATAATTGTTGCTACTTCCTGGTAATATTTAATTTTATTCGTACATGGAAAATTAATTAAAAAAAAAAATCAGATTTTCCCCCCTCCCCCACAGACTTACGCATGAAGGGCTTAGAAGCCAATGGGTATAAGTGACGTTCATAATATCTTCGCTTCTCACACTAACATCATATTTTATGACAGCTGTTTTTGTAAAACACCACCAAATTTTGGCCCACGAGACTGTGTCACACAAACCTCTCGGCCATAAAATTATTAACTTTACATTTTAACTATAGTCGAACTACCGATTATCCGCACTGATAGGGCTGATGCCTCGGATAATCCAAAATCGCGGATAATCCACGTTTAGCCTTTCTTAGATCTCATTAGAAAGAAAAAAAAGGTAAAATTCATTCCTGCAATAAAATGACGCAATTTAACACAGTAGATTCTCGATTATTTGCATTAATGATTAAGGAGTATGCGCTAATAATCTTAAAATACAAAAAATAAAAAAAAATCTCGGATATCTTATTTATCCAAGGTAAACATCTCGTTAATCCGTTCATGTGTGACATGCGGAAAAATCTCGTTAACCCATCCATGCGTGGTTCTAATTGTTTCACCTGTTGGAAGAAACTTATATCTTCTTCAAGCCGTTCAAGATACGGTTGGAGGCTTAACACGCTGGTTAACAGTATGCTAGTAAACACTGCGTGTATTTATAAATAACCAATTTTTTTTTTTTTCAGAAATTTTTTTCAACTTTTTTTGAACTATTTAAAAATAAATATTTTGCGCGGATAATCCTCGCACGGGTAATCGAGAGTCTATTGCACCAACATATGCACTAAACCATAGCTGTCGTTAGTAGAAGGCCGTGGCCTTATATCTGGCAACCCTGCCAGAAAGGATCATTTTAACACTTATTTTGTCTCACCAAAGGCTGTGGCTTCCCCTGATTCGCCTATATGTAGGACACAATAACGAATCAGGCAAAGCCAATGCCTATGGAGAGCTAACATAAGTGTTAAAATCACCCTTCCTGGCAGGGTTACCAGATCTAAGACCGCGGCCTCCTTCTAAAAACGGCTATCATAATGTTGAATGAAAATGCACGTATACTCCTTGGCTTCTAAGGCCTTCACATGAAGTGTAACTTGACGAGGCCAGTAGGTATATATAGGTGTTACTGAGTGTTGTGTTAGGTATATATAGGTGTTACTGAGTGTTGTGTGTATGTTGCAGGCGAGGATGGAGGTGGACGATCTGTTCACTGATCTCGCAGACGGCAAGAAGCTACTCAAGTTGCTGGAGATCATCTCGGGAGAGAAGCTGGGTAAACCTAACAATGGCAAGATGCGTGTACATCGCGTCGAGAACGTCAACAAGTCGCTCGCCTTCCTGCATACCAAGGTCAGTCACATATACATTTAGAGGCGATAGAGGGATAAAGTGAACACTCGTAAAAAACCCTGCTGAAGTTCTGTTTTCGGCCATTTCGTATATTTCATCTCGTAAGGGCTAACGGCGGGAAATATCGAACCTCTCAAGACACACCACTTGATATTTGGGCGTGTAAGGTAAAATGTGCAGTCAGTATGAAGCGATACAGTTTGATAAAAACAAGTTTCTTAATTATATAAAATGCAGTTATGTTTATTTCGGTTAATTTTGTTTCATTATTGTTGCATTTGAATAGGAAAATACACGGAACTATATAGCGTAATTTCGCTGCCAACCTTACAAGCAGTAAGGCAACTATAGTTAATGTTGAATTATATACAGTAACGGCTAGTGATATTTTTCAAAGGTTAAATTATTAGTGCTCACTTTATCCCGAACGACCTTATAGCCCACTAACGATTATGCTTCTTTGACAGCTCATAAGTGGAATTATTATATTACTAAATATTAAGGGTAGTGACGATTCCTGATCGGATTTTGAGGTAAAAGGTGCATGGAAAAACAGAAACACTCTTAAACCATAAAACAAAGTGAGCAAAAATATTTTCGCAAATATCAGTGGTCCCTACTGATGTTTTAAATCCCAAAAACGAAAAATTTACATGTAAGTTAAGTGACCAATTACCTCGCTTGAAATAAAACCTGAAATAAATCGCTAACTCTTACATAAAAATTTCGCAGCAGTGGCTGTGGCATATATAGATACGAGGGGATATCTCGTTATTTTCTTCCGCAGACTAGACTACATAGATGAGTGTAAGCCTTCTAGGGAGAATGCTTCTGGTCAATAATGAAAAGTTCCAAAGTAGAGTCACAGAATATTTATAAATACAGAAGTGAAATAGACGGTAGGAATGCAAACTCACACATGTCACCAGAATGACTTCACAGGCCAGCAACATGGCGGAGACGCCTGCCGCCAATCAGCGTAAGGCCGCTGCCTTGCAAGCCGGCAGCCAGGCCAATACGAAACCTGCAGTAACATGCAGGAGCCAGACATACACGGGGCTGGTATCAACAGTCTCGGGCAGCCAATAAGCGGCGAAGTTTGCTCGTATCAAATGCGCCGTTTCTAGAGCCACGATTTTATGGCGAAAATATTTTTGCAACATTTGGTTTCAATGAGTTGTGTGCACATCTGCAGCTGTGCTGTATAGTCTGTGATTGGATGATTTTACCCTCACTTACCTTGGCAAATTACAGACGTACAGAGTTACAAAAAAACTTTTTTATTTGATTGGCGCAGTCAAATGAGAGACGTATCAGAGCTGAATATGTGCACGTGAGACACTGAAACAAAGTGGGGCAAACATCTTTTCTTGACAAAATCGTGGCACTAGTTATTTCACGTCTGTGTTACTATTTAGTCTGTGGTGCAGTATATAAAGCCCCCTTTTTTTGTAATATGATCACACACATAAATGATACATAACATAATGGCTCGTGGCCAATGTAATCACGGATTGTGTTCCGGTATGAATTCTAGTTTGTCGTCAAATATTAACTTGAATTTTGTAGGTCCGTAGGTATAGTTAAGCCCACAGACGTTTGGTGAAAACAATTTAGCACTAACTTATTTCAATGCCATGTGTCCACTTTCAACTTTATAGTCAATTATTGGACGTTTTTTAACTCTCAGTGTTTTGGTGTTCTCGCCTCAAATTAAAGCGAGTGGTGTGCGCAGTAAAATTATCCTCATTGGCACAAAAATAAGTTAATGGGCCTCCCTACCTGCCCTTCAAATGCGTTGCGGCGAATTACGACTATTCTTTTTTTTTTTTTTTTTTTTTTTTTTTTTTTTTTTTTTTTTTTTTTTTTTTTTTTTTTTTTTTTTTTTTTTAATATCTGTATATCTACTAAAAGAACACACGCTTCAAACTTTGTCACTATAGTTTTAAAAATTTGGCACATTTATTAGGAACATTATTTTCTGGCCCCTTCAAACGGTTAAATATGGCTTTTTCAGACTGGAAAATTAACAATCGGATTCGAAAAACAACTATAGAATCAAGCGTCAGACTTTGAGCTACGCTGCCCATATATAAAATAACGCGGTTACCGCTTAAAGTCTAATAGGAAACATAGGAAAAAGGATAATAGTAAAGTTCTGCACACCAGCTGAGTGGCTTGCGCGGAGAGGCGATAATTTATTACATACGTCGGTCAATGGCAATCTTACCACTCCTGTCACACACACACAAGCATCAGTCTATCTAGGGAGACCCCTTAAGGTTGTTCAAGTGGGGAAAAAAACATATTTTTATATTTGTATGAAATAGTGTTAGTTTTATACACATTACTTGAGAGTACACATGCTTCTAACGGAAAAAAAAATTAGCTCGTCTAGTTTTCCCGTAATGGCACTTCAAAGTCAAATTTTGCATATTTTTACTTCATACAAAACTTGAAAACCAGTTAACATAATGAAATGGAAAAAATCACATTGAAACTACATGTTACTGTCTATGACTTGTAGCATATAAGACCCGTTACAAAAAAGGTTTGTGCAAAATAAAAAATTTCAAAATTTGAAATTTTTCTGGTACTTTTAGGAATTTATTTTAAACACAAAAGTATTTTATAATGGGTTTGTATATGCTTCAAGCCGTAGACGGTGACGTGCAGTTTTGATTTGATTTTTTCCATTTCATTATATTTACTGGTTTTGAAGTTTTGTATGAAGTAAAAATACGCAAATTTTGACTTTGAAGTGACATTACGGGAAAACTGGCTGAGCTAATTTTTTTTTCGTTAGAGGTTAATGTACTCTTAACTAATGTCTACAAAACTAACACTATTTTATACAAATACAAAATTAAGAATTTTTCCCTATTTGAACGCCCTTAACATCTCTGAACCAGTGGCGTGTTGTGAGCAGTTGCAAGATAAGTTGGCGTTTGGTCAGTGCTGTACAATGTCGGTGCACATAGCAGTAACCAGTAACACCACTATACGCCGTTCACAATAAAGTGAGCTCTGCATAAAGTTTTCTTTCAGCTGTTTCGCAGCCATCTTCAACATACTGTTGCGTGCCATGTTCCTGGAGGCCAGTGGTCGGCGGCTGTTTCGTAACACCTTGAAGGCTGGCCGATGACTCAAAGCCCGGGTGGCTCATAGTGGAAAACCCGAATAAACTACGTCATAGATACCTGTCCCAACTGCGTCTTAACCCTTCGAGGGCGGCGGACGTGACTGCCAGCACATCCGAAACATGATGA